>CBVK0100005402.1:0-15470 GCA_900067695.1 Picea abies | reverse complement strand
TCACTTTAAGGAGAATGTGAAGGAGACACATGGTTATGTCTCTTCAACACTTCCATCTCATTCTGTTGAGATATTTGCTACAAAAAGTATTCCTTGTTTACAGGCTTATTGTAGAGCTTTAGCCTATGTCCATTGACTATGAATGAGCTTGCCTCATCGTCTATTGTTTGTAGTTTTACTGAGCCATTATCATATACTTCTGCAATCTCATATGGACCAAGCCAATGAGTTGTAAATTTAGCTTTGAAATCTTTGAATTTTGAATCAAATAACAGAGCTCAGTCTCCTTCTTTGAATTGTTTCTTCTTGATATACTTATCATGCCAATGTGCCCTTTGTTGTTGTATCAAAGTGTTGTGTTCAACTGATGCCTGTCTCATCTCATCCAATTGATTTAATTGCACGATCCTCTCTTTTTGTGCTTCGGAAAGATCTATTCCTAAATCAGTTGTTAGTTTAAAAGTATGAATTTGAAATTCTATAGGTAACAAAACTTGCTTACCATATACCAGCTGATAAGGAGTGAACCCAATACTATTTTTATAAGTGATTATGTATGCCCATAATGCTTCTTGAAGCTTGTCTGACTAATCTTTTCTATGTGTTTGGACTGTCTTGGTCATGATTGCTTCTAAAGTTTTGTTAGTAGATTCCACCTATCCATTTGCTTGTGGATGATAGGGTGTAGATTTCCAATGCTTGATCTAATATTTGCTTTCTAAGTCTTTCACCATTTTAGAAGTAAACTATGCTCCTTGGTCTATTGCAATCTCCTTGGGTACTCCAAATCTGACAAATATTTATTCAAAGAGGAAGTTGACCACTGACTGTTCTGTAGCTCTCACTAATGCTTTGGCTTCCACCCACTTTGTAACATAATCAGTACATACTAAGATGTAATGCTTCCCTTTTGATGGTGAATTTATTGGACCAATGAAATCAAGAGCCCATTTTTCAAATGGCTCAATGTGAACTTGTGGTTTGAGAGGCATCTCATCGGTTGGAAGTGGCTTTCCCATCCTTTGACAGCTATCACAACTTCAGACATATTTCTTGGAATCTTTGAATATGGATGGACAATAATACCCTAGATTGAGTATTTTGTATGTTGTCCTCTTATCTGCAAAATGACCACCACAAGGTTCATCATGGAAATCTTTTAGTATTTCTAAAATCTAATCTTGTCTTACACATCTTCTAATTATGAGGTCATATACTGTATAAAAGAGATCTCCATCAATCCATGTATATCTAGCACTTTGTTTAATTATCTTTTTCTTTTATTTGGATGTGAGAGATGGAGGTAACATCCCTAATGATAAATAGTTGGCTATATCAGCATACCATGGAGTTATAACTAAAATTGCAAATAGATGCTCATCAGGAAAATTATTTGAGACAGGAACAATCTCACCAGGGGTTTTTAATTGATATAGGAAATCAGCTACTTGATTTTCCTTTCTAGGTCTATTCAAGACTGTGATGTTGAATTCCTGCATCAATAACAACCATCTTGTTATCCTACCATTAGTAATAGGTTTTTTCATGAGATATTTTATGGCAGAATGATCTGTATGGATAAAGACTTCATAACCAGTGATGTAGTGACGAAACTTATTCACAGCATGTACTACTGCCAACATTTCTTTCTCTGTGACTGTGTAATTCAACTCTGTAGGGGTTAGATTTTTGCTAATGAAGTAAATAGCATAAGTCATAAGATTTTCCTTTTGACCCAATGATGCCCCTATTGCAATATCTGATGCATCTGTAGAGATGTGAAATGGGAAAGCCCAATTAGGCCCTCTTAATATAGGTGTTGTTGATAGCTTGTCTTTGAGCTTCTGAAAGGCATTTTGACAATTAGTATTCCAATGAAAATGTATATCTTTTGCAAGTAATTTGAATAATGGAAAAGCTATTTTACTAAAATTTTCAATGAATCTTTGGTAATAGCCTGCATATCCAAGAAAACTTCTCACATATTTTTGTCTGATTGGTTCCGGTAGATTTACAATGATTTGTATTTTTGCAGGATCCACTATTATTCCTGATGATGAAATATGATGACCCAATACTACTCCTTCAGTTAACATCATAAAACATTTTTCATTGTTAAGAGACAAATTTGTTTCTATGCATCTTATTAGGACTTTTTCCAAGTTTTTCAAAGATTTGTCAAAAGAATCACCATGCACAGAGAAATCATCCATATATACCTCTACACATTCATGTACTAAATAAGCAAAAATGGCCAGGACTGCTCTTTGAAAAGTAATTGGAGCATTACACAAACCAAAAGGTAATACCTTATAAGCATATGTACTCCATGGGCATGTAAAAGTAGTTTTGTCCTGATCCTCTAATGTTATATTGATTTGCTTATAGCCACTAAATCCATCTAGGAAGGAAAAATGTTTTTTCCCAGCTAGTGAAAATAAGACTTGATCTATGAATGGTAATGGAAAATGATCTCTAAGTGTTGCTTTGTTCAATTCTCTATAGTCTACACAAATTCTCCATTTTCCATTTTTCTTAGGTACAACAACTAATGGAGAAACCCATTGACTGTCAGAGATAGAGTAGATGAATCATACCTTTAATAATTTTTGTAATTCTTCTTTAACTACCTCTTTCAATATTGGATTCATTCTTCGTGTTGGTTGTCTGAGTGGTCTTATGTTATCATCTGTGTAGATATGATGAGTGCATGTTTCAGGATGAATCCCCTGCATATCAGTATATTCCCAAGAAAATGCTTTATGATATTTCTTCAATAGTGCAATTAATTGTTCTTCTTGGGATGGTTCAAAATTTGTGCCAATATTCAAGTATTTCCCAGGACTAATTTCAATTATCTTGCTTTGAGTATTTTCCATAGAGATAACTAGAAAAATGTCATTAAATGCTAACTCTAAAGAATGAATTGTGCAATTTTCTTGAGAAGTTTGTCGTAAGATCTCATCTGCAGCAATGTATTTTATGTCTCTTAATTCTTCTGAGATATCTGGTTCAGAAATGAAATAGTCTAATAGATCTTCATTGTTTTCCTCCCTAAAATCAAAGGCTTGATTAATAGTTAATATAGGTTGAATTACTTCTTCCTGTTGTTTCTTTGTTTCATCAAGCCAAGGTAATTGATCTATTATAGAAGGTTTTTGAGCAGGAGGATAAACTGTGATTTGTTTCCTTTCAGTTCCATGTGAGATAATCATATTCCCTGTTCTACAACCGATGAAAGCATCTACTATGGCCAACCAAGGTCTTCCAAGGATCAATGGATGGCCTCCTAGATTAGATTTTGGTTGAAGGACCAGGAAATCCATTGGATACTCCCAAGAATCCAAAGAAACTGTGATATCTTCAAGTATACCTTCAGGAACTACTTTAGATCTATCAGCTAATTCTAAGACCGTAGTGGTTGGTCGAAGATTTTGCAAATTCAAATGTTTCATTGTCTCTAATGTCATCACATTGATAGATGCTCATAAGTCAATTAATGTTTTAGAGATCGAAAAATTATTGATTGTTATGGTTACCATTGGAATTCCTGGGTCAACATATTTTTCGATTGAAATGGTATTTGACATTAGGCTTGCTAGATTTCCAATTACATGAATTGTTGGTGGATCTTTCCTTATTTTGTTAATTTTCTTTGAACATAATTCCTTAATTGTGTTTGTATAGATTGGGATATCCTTAATAGCTTGCAATAAAGGAATTTTCACACGGACATTTCTTAATTCATCTAAGACATCAAACTCAAGAAGAGAGATTGGTAATTTCTCTTTAACCAACCTTTCTGGAAAAGGAGGTGTTTGGATATTTGATGTTTTACTCTTTTAGATTTGAATGTCTATTGCTAGCTTTTATGTGCTAGGAATCTCCTCTTTTTCAATTTGTTTTTCTATGATAACAGGAGAATCCTTTGGTAGAACTTTCCTAGACCTTAAGTGGATATTTTGAAGAGGGAGGATTGAGTATGATGGCCCTTCTTCAATGTTATACATGAGTTTTTGTACTTTATTATTAGGATTGGAGATTGGTTGGGATGGTAATTGAGTTGGTCTGGGTGGAGATTGGTTAGATGGTAGCTGGAGTTGTTGTGGTTGGGTTAGTTGTGGTGCAGGTTGTGATGACTGAAAATATGAATTTTGTGGTTGATTCTGCTGGAACTATTGATAAGGAAAAGGTTGGTATGGTTGTTGATATGGATGTTGGTATGGTTGTTGATATGGATGTTGGTATGGTTGTTGGTATGGATGATTTCCTTGAGCATACCCTCGCCAACCTTGAGAAGGTTGGTTTTGGCTCTGCTGAGGAGGCCAAGTTTGACAAGGCATGGGTGCATTCCATGAATTTTGAATAGGATTCTGAAAATTCTGAGAAAATTGTTGAGAGAATTGAGGAGCAAAATTTTGAGACATACCTGTGAAACGTGGTTGCCAAGGCTTCCTTGGTGCTAAGTAATAAAGATATTCCATTCCTTGACCTTATTCTATGTGAGTAGCTTGTAGTTCTTTTAACCTTGGACAATCATCAATGGCATGGTTATCTGTACATAATCCATAGACTTGAATTTTGTCTAAAGGACATTCTCTCGGTGCATGTTTATTTCTACATTTAGGACAATAGATGGCTAATACTTGATCTTGTTCCTCTTGCTTCTTTTTAGCTTTCAATGTGTCAATTTGTGAACCAAATGTGTTCATAATATCAGTTTTAAAGCTCTCAAACAGATTCCCTAATTCTGATTTAGTAACACCATTGGAAATTGATTTAGTTGATTTTGTCACAATTTCTCTTTGTCCTAGTCCTCTTTTAGCTTTTCCCCTTGAATATTTCTTACATAATTCAACAATTTTTGGGAAAGGAAGGTGAGAAATATCCCCTGCCCCCATTAAATTAAGAGCCTCCAAATTTTCATTCGAAATTCCCTTCAAAAAGATAGTACGAATGACATCCAAATGAAGATTAGATTACTTAGATTTGTGCATATTATAGAGAAATTTTTCTAGATATTCTTCTAAGCTTTCATCTTCACTTTGAGACATTTTAAAGATATCTTATTTAGAGTCTTTGGACTTACAATAGGGTTGATATTTAACAAGAAATTTCTTTTTCATGTCATCCCAGTATACTATGGTTGCTTCTCCCAACCCCATGAACCATTTTAATGCATATCCTTTCAAAGTTGCAGGAAACAAACGAAGTTTTTGAGCATCATTGGTATATCCATATGTTCGACAAACGATGTCAAATTCAAACATGAAAGCATCAAGGTCTTCAGTAGACAAGCCAAAGAAATTTGGAAGAACAGAGGGAGGAATATTCTTCATTTTTATGGCATCTCCTAAAAGAGTTGTTGTATCAACTATAGGAAATGAAAATGTAGTATGTTCTTCTCCCTCCTCTTCATCATTTCCTCCTCCTCGTCTCTTCTCGATGTGATTCTCTATCCTCTCATTCTTTCCTTCCTCTTTCTTCATTTCTTTTCCTTTCTAATTCCCTTTCCATTCTCTCCCTTTCTTGTCTATTAGCTTCTAACATTGCAAAGAAGTTTTCTATTGTACTGTCAAATATTTCTGTTGGAAAAAGAGGTTGTCCTGTTTGTTCAAAAATAGTTTGTTTTTCTTTTTGTTTTCCTACAGAATATATTTTTGATTGTGTTTGTTTCTTCTTTACTTCATGAGCCAATAGAACTTGTCTTTCTATGAGAGTTAACCTTTGTCCTGAACGTTGTTTTTCCTCTAATTCTTCTAAAGTGATTTTCCAGCAGTTGGTGTAGTAGATTCATATTTTTCAGTTGTGGATGTTCCTGCTCCTATAGATGGTTGATTAGTTTTGGGGGGGGGTTTGTTTTAAAAATCTGTCTTTATCATCCCTAAGTTTAGACATAAAGAAACATAACTTAAAATTAATTATATGTTGTGTTTTTATTTTATTTTATGTGTATATATGTTTTTTTTATCTCTAAATGTGATTCCCCGACAACGGCGACAAAATGTTAGGCTCCAATCTACTAATGTAAATTAGAGTACAAATGATTGTCAATACGGTGTTTGTAAGACTTAGAGGCACATCCAAAGTATATGGATTTAGAGATAGCTTTTATCTTTAATGGAGATAAACCAAAACCTATTCTAAGGGATGAATATGGAAGAGATGCTAAGCGTATGTTCATAAGTCCTATTCATAGATCTCATGACAATAATCAACAATTGTTTTCCTAAAGAGCATCAACAGTAAGCATTCAAGAGATGTTCGAACTAGTTCTAAGACTTATCAAATGCTAGAAGGACAAAACTCTTATTCAAGAGATGCATTCATTGTCTTCTTTCATTCATTCATTAGAAAATATTATCAAATTAAATCAAAATTACTAAAAGCATAAATGCCTCAAAAAGCATTCATGACTATCTTAATGCTTGAAGACAAACTACACATTGAATTCTTATTCAAGAAATCATTCACAATACGAGTAAGGCTTTGAAACATTAAGCATATGGAATAGCTATGGAATTCATATAACTACAACAAGATATGAATAAAACTCATCTACAACAAGATCTAATCTAAAACATGTATCAAAGATTACTTGAAAAGAACATAAAGAAAGAGTGTACTAGTTTGGCAAAGGGGGCCCTCCAATGCTTCACTGATACACTTGAGTTGTCTTAGCTTAGAAAAGATCTCCAGCAGCATTCACATCATCATATCATAGACATTAACAGGAACAAAATGCAGAACTGATCTCAAGAGTGTAAATTCCAAAGTTTCTTCATTCACATTTAAAGTTGTCATACCAGTCTATGCTTAAGAGTATTTATACAAGAGTTTCAAAACTAAAAATGATAATAAATCTCCTAAATATCATGATTATATCCATAATATATTCTAGGAGGGTCGAATGCCTCCTTCAGATCCATAATATATGGCCAAATCCCACGAAAATCCAAAATTGTCCATGATTTAAGGCTAAAACAGGGTATTTTCTGCTGAAGTGGCCTTGTTTGACCAGCGTTGACCGGACATCTGGAAGGTTCAGATCTCGAAGATGATAGCTCATTATCCATATTTGTACATCATGGAACACGACCCAAGTATTATATTTCTCCCAGGTGTCCTGCAAGTACACGAACCTAGGAGCAATTACGAGATTTAGTCAAATCCTGTAATTTCTGATAAATTTTCAATTTTAATGTCAAAATTTAGAAAACTCAATTCTTAAGATAAAGAATGATAAATATACCTTACATAAGTTGTTTTATGGAAAATATGGAATGAAATGAAGGAAAAATGGATGGATATAGAGGCAAAAGTGTAGTTTATAGAGCAAAAAGGAAGCATAAAAATGTACTCAACAGTAACTTCATGACCGAAAGTTCCCCTATCACTAATCCAAGATTAAATTATGACCTATACTCAGTCATGAACTTCGCCAAGTGTGTCAAACACTGTCGATGAAGCTCAAATCTAGTCGTTGTACTTTCACGGATCCAAATCCAAAGAAGGAATCGGTGCAGGATGTGTACTCATAGACCCCATAGGTAATAAGACTTTCATTGCCTGTCGATTAGAGTTCAAGTGCACTAATAACATCGCCGAATATGAAGCACTTTTACAAGGGCTTAGGAAAGATCTGGATATGGACGTATAGAATTTAATTGTATTTGGTGATTCAAAAATCATGGTCAGGCATGTAAGAAACTCCATACATTGCTTGTCACCACATCTGAAAAGTTACCAAACTGAGGTATGGAGTTTAATGAAAAAATTCTCATCATTTAACATAAATTTCATTCCTAGACTAAGTAATTTGGAGGCTAATATATTGGCTAATGTCGCTTCTAAACTATTGCCCGTAGAAGGTCTTTCTCCTAATGCATTTTCGATTGAATTGTTGTTCAGGTCGTCGATCTCAGACAACATCACCAATTGGAGAGTGTATGACGTTGACCAGTAGATCATCAACTTCCTGCATATGAAGGACACCTTCCAAGGTGTAGTCATCGACGAAGGCACCCACGATGAAAACCTTTGCAACTTCCCGATAATATCAAATCCTAGATCTTCTAAATCGACATCTGATATGGTAAACTCTATTCCAAGATTCGTTGTAAGACTAGAGAATTTTTATGACTTGCATGATAAGTTTAGAGGGTCAGTTGATTGCAAAATGAACGGTTCTTCTTTGACTTATGAGACGGTAAATTTAGGGACTAAAGAAAATCCTCAAAATATTAATTTGGGAACAGGATGCTCCGAGCAAGAACGATCTGCCTTTATTAAATTGTTTAAAGAATTTAAAAACGTTTTTTCTTGGACATATGATGATTTGATAACATTTGACCCTAATATAATACAAAATGTCATCCCCATGAAACCACAAACTTATCCTTTTCAGCAAAAATTAAGAGAAATGCACCCCAAATTAGAACCCATTGTCGAGAAAGAACTGAATAAACTACTAAATGCAAAGATAATTTTCCCGATGAGACACACACAATGGGTGTCTAATATAGTTCCTGTAAGGAATAAAAGAGGTGAAATTTGACTCTATGTCGACTTTCATAACTTGAATCGAGCGTCTGATAAAGACAATTATCCCATTCCTCCAATGGAACAATTCCTTCAGTAGGTATCTGGTTCAGAAAGACTATCTATGTTAGATGTTTTTTTGGGATATAACCAGGTCCTCATGTCTCCCCCAGATCATCTCAAGACCACTTTTTGTACCCCATGGGGGACTTATGCCTAGTATAGGAAGATGCCTTTTGGGCTTATAAATGTCGGGGCCAATTTCTAGAGAGCAATGGAAATTTCCTTTCGTGGTCTCGTAAATCAATTAGTAGTGGTCTATCTTGATAATGTTACCATTTTTTCTAAAAACAAGAAAGATCACTTGTCTCACCTTAGGTCTATCCTAGAATGATGTCATAAGTATGACATATCTCTCAACCCTAAGAAATCAGTCTTTGCAATAGAGCAAGGCAAACTACTTGGGTTCATAGTATCCAAAGACGAAATGATTATTGACCTGGAAAGAACCCAAGATATTGTTGAACTCTCCCCTCCCTCTTCCAAAAAATCCATGCAATCTTTTTTAGGCAAAATTAACTTCGTCGGAAGATTTGTCCCAAGTTTCTCAGAAATGGTAAAGCCTTTACATAATTTAATTAAAAAGGATGTTCAGTATCATTGGGGACCCCAAGAAAGTCAAGCTTTTGATTCTATTAGAAAAAAAATAGTAGAAGCTCCTTCTTGATGAGCCCGTATTTTTCCCAAGATTTCACTCTTTACACTTTCGCCTCTGATCGATCTTATGTTGTTGTGTTGACACAAAATAATGTTGAAAGAAATGAGATACCCATTGTCTTCATGAGCTCAGCCTTCAAAGGGGCAGAGCTAAATTACCCAGCTATGGATCAACATGCATATATTGCTTTTAAAGAAGTGAAACACTTTCGGTCATACCTGTTGAAATCCAAAACTAAAGTCATCGTTCCTTACCCGGTTGTGAGAAACTTGTTGGTGAAAAAGGAATTGGGTGAAAAATGGGAAAACTAGAAGACGTCGTTACAAGAATACGACCTCGAAATAACCCCCATGCAAATTGTTAGAGGTCAAGGCCTATGTAAACTAGTCGTTGATTCAGTTAAAGAACATGAAAGTCAAATTAACACTCTAACTGTAAATCAACACAATGGAAAACAAATCAGCTGTACACAAGTTGTTGCTAATTCTTGGTATGATGATATCAAATTTTATTTAACACATGGATCTTCTCCTCACTATCTTGATCCTAAAAACAGAAGGGCACTAAGACTAAAATCTGCATATTTCCAATTAATAAATGATTTATTGTTTCGAAAGAATTTTGACGGCGTTCTTATGCATTGTTTGGAAAAGGATGAAGCAGGGAAAGTACTATCTGAGCTTCTTGCAGGTGAGGTTGGTGGTCATTTTGGTGGAGACACCACTGCTCACAAAGTGTTGAGATTTGGGTACTATTGGCCCACGTTATTTAAAGACGCTCATGCACTATGTTGTAAATGCATAATCTGCCAAAAGGTTGTTGGACGAGTAAAAAAGGCGACATTCCCTTTGCAGCCTGTTACTGTAGATTCACCTTTTCAGTAGTGGGGTCTTGACATCATAGGACCAATTAACCCTTCTTCCTCACAACAACACAAATATATCATTACAACAAAGGATTATTTTACCAGATGGTCTGAAGTTGCACCTTTAAAAGTGGTAAACATGAATCAATGGGTATCTTTCCTTAATTCGATTATCATTATTAGATTTGGCATTCCCAAATATTTAGTCTTTGATAATGAATCTTATTTCTCATCACTAGATATAAATGTTTTCTACTTAGAAAAAGGGATTAAATTGAAATATTCTGCCAACTACTACCCCCAAGGAAATGGTCTAGCAGAATCAACAAACAAAAATTTAATCAAGATTATCAAGAGGACAGTTTATGAAAACCACAAGAATTGACACAACGCATTATTTAATGCACTATGGGCTAATAGGGTGACACCCAAAACCTCTATTGGTAATTCTCCTTTCTTTCTCGTTTATAGGAGAGAAGTAATCCTACCTCCTCATGTTTTACTCACATCTCTGCAATTATCGCAAAAAGTTCAAGAAGAGGTTTTCCCTCCTCTGGAAAGTTGAATCAATGCTTTATTAAAACTGCAAGAAGTAAGAGTGCAAGCAAAGAATAAGATGGATCAACATCAGCAGATTGTGAAAAACTGGTTGGATTCAAAATCTTCTTCAAATAGAAACTTCGAGGTAGGAGACCTGGTTCTCAAATGGGATAAACCCCACAAGGGAAAATGGGAACACACCAAGTTCCAAAATCTGTGGTTGGGACGGTTTGTAATCTCTGAAAAACTAGGTCACGGCTCTTTTCATATACACAATTTAGAGGGACGGGTAGACACTTTTCCGGTGAATGGCGAAGCTCTCAAAAGGTATTTTTCCTGATGATTCCAAATCCACCTCTGTACATATTTTTCTTTTTAAATTTTCTTTTTGCTTTTGATTTTGGTTCTTTTGATTTTGCTTGTTTTCATTGTTTTCTGAATAAATCTATGTCTGTGTCACCTTTTAGTTCATGAAAGGAAACCAGAATGTTTCATCATAAAGAAACAGTCAAATTCATTTCAAAGTATCAGTGTTGTAAATTGCTAAAACTCAAACTAGCAAAAGAAACTTCTTGTTCAGAATAGTCTTCCTGGTTTTACTTTATAATCATGAGAAGATACGATCATCATTAAAGCTCTTTACATTGTCCATGTTTTTAAAGAAAACAACTCAAGAATGCCTTCATTTCCTTGAATATTTATTCTTATCAGAAATCTAGATTTAGATCATGATGAAGGTCATCAAGTGAAAAATTAAGTTGGAAAATATCAAGTGTTTCGGAATCTAAAATTTTCAGCATCACCCCTCTCTCCTGAAGATCATAAAATTTATGTCAAATTGTAAATGATTTCTAGAGAGTTGTGGGAAGTGTTTGTAAACCCGTCGAGATACTGAACAGGTCTGCAGGCAGTGGGTAAATGCATGCATGATGCCAAGACAACTTCATTGGGGTACTGAACAGGCCTACTAGCAACAAAGCAATGTCGGGTTTAAGAAAATTATCAAGTATAAATTTTGATATTAATCGTAAAATGTCCTTCATCTTGAATTGATAATTCTTGGACAGGGTAGAGGTGCCAGAGTGGGTTAATTAACATCCTTTTCAAGGCTATGGACACATGCTGGCAGTAGCGGCCTTGTCAACAGTATCAGAGTCATTTGCCTAAATATTATCTCTCTCGTAATTAAAACTTGTCACCAGATTGCATTTGGAAAGAAATACATACGACACTAGACTGTGTGATGTTTTTGAGTTTGAATGGGATGCTTGAATTGCTATCAAATTTTCTTTAATTTTCGACCATTATGATCTGTCCTAACATGAATTCTCGGGTGATGTAGAGATAACTGCTTCACCCAGTAAGTCATCACTATTGGAAGTCCTACACGATTTCGTTATTTGAACAACAAACGACACTTTTGTAGTTGCCTTCACCTCATCTTGTAAATATTGTCCTTTTGAGATGATTACTGGATTATAAAAGATGTTCATTAATTCTTTAAATTTTTCATTTCGTTTTGTTTTCATGTTTGATTCATGACTGAAAGCATGAATCAAACATGAAAACTTAACTTCGAGTTATTTTCCTATACAAAGAATTCTTTTTAAAGGGTCATTGTGCTTATATCCATTCTATATCTAACACTTGAATGACTTACCTTTTGAATGTTTTTTATATGATCTCTATATATTTAGTTGGTTTGCATTTGAATTATGAACATTTTTGTGCTAATTTATTTAAACCCTTTGCAAAAACTAGGGTCGTGCCAGTCATGAGAATTAATGCACAAATATCGTACACTGTACTTAATCCACCTTGTTGGAAAAGAGAACTAATAATGTTTTTCATTACAAGTTATAGGTTTTCATTCTCTGTATTCTAGGTTTTCATTACCAGGTATGGTCGAGCATCAATATCGAACCCTCAATGTTCATACTATGATTGCATAGAGGCTTCATTTTGTTTGTTTCCATTTTATCTATTCGGATTGGTTTCTTTTACTCCTACCGTTCAAACCCGGAACTGTTTCAAGTCGCCCTTGTCACAGTCCAGTCATATTTGTAATGGCCCCTGTTGTTCGATTAGAGCCTCATGGATTCCAAGCATTTCTCTGTCATGATGATGCAATCAAAGATTTAAGAGGTCAGGGATGGGATGCCTTCATCAAAAGGCTCGAAGGTTATAACCTTCATGTGGCTAAGGAATTTGCACAGACTTTCGATGGGTGTCGGGCAAAAATTGGAGACATCCAGTTAGAGGTGACTGAGGAGTTTGTGAGTGAAGCCACAGGGCTTCCATCCACAGACGAGAAGTGGTTCAAAAAATCAAAAATACAAGAAGTACCATGGAGCCTCTTCATGACCTCCAAGAAAATCAGTTGTTGCGAGAAAGGTATCCCTATTTCTTTGGTTAAAGCTAGATGGCATGGTCTGTTGTTGATATTTAAGCAATTTGTGACCTTTGAGGTTCGTTATGGTTTAGTTTTTTCTCTATCATATACGACTGCTTATTCATTTCATAGGTTTTCAATTAAATGTGCCCTTATATCTGTTGAGAAGCTTGTACAAAATGTCTAAAAGGTATAAGAGACAGAGCCTCGACTCTAGTCTCTTTCACCATGGCTTAGTTAAAATCTTTTTGATTCATTGTTTGACAACCTTGGGTGATTTTTGGGATGGATTTTTAATAAGAAATGGCTTTTCTACAACCATTCCTGTAGAAACCCCTATTTCGGGTGAACCACTGATAAGAAAACAGTTTGACATTCTAAATAGCGAGATAGACTCTCTAAATAGAAACCCTCAAGATGAGGCAATGCCTAGTCAATCTTCACATGAGCAACAGGTTGTTGGTTCCAAGTTGATTGAAACCTCTATGCATGAATTAGATGCTGGCCATAACGCCACTATAAAACCCGATATCAAAAAATCTTGCAATCAGGCAAAACGAAAACACATGGCTCTAGTGTTTCAGAAAAAAAGAGTTGGTTGCCTTATTTCGATAAATTTAAGGAATCAATATAAACCTCTTTTGAGCTCGATCGAACCGATCGAGGTCAATGAGGTCTCAGATCTAGAAATTGAAGATTTCCTGGCTGAAGAGGATCCTGATTGTTAAAGATCTAATATTGCTCAACTGTATGACTTTGTTAATAATCTTCCATCGTGTCTCGAGGGTAAATATGGGTTCATTGGAATTAGTCTTGGTCAAGGGCACGTAACATGTAATGTTGATACAACCAGACTTGATTGTACACTTCGCCGACATATCGTTCCTCCTGTGCAATGTGAGGTTTGCCTACATTGGATTGAACAATACTATACTGATATTCCCATCCTCCAAGCTTGGATTAAAACACTCACAACTCACAGTGAATTACTGAGAAAATAAAATCGTGACCTCAGAGAAAACGTAGAGAGACAAGATAAACGCCTTAAGAAGATAGGTAACATAGTGATTAGAAACGTAGGCAGTGTTAATACCATAATCAATTCCAAGCTATTCTGATCCATGTTTAGTCGTTGGTTGAAATGGTAAAACAATTTTTCCCTCTTATTACATTCATGGTATATTTTTGAATCAAATCGGTTTAAAATTAGATTTTGTTTGCCAAGATAAGACTAGCTACGAAATCTTTCGATTATGTAGCCAAGTCATTTTTAAATAAAAAATTACTAATTAGTTGTTAAATAACTTATCTAACTTGTTCCTGTTTTTTTTTCAGGAAATGGTTGATCTTGATGCTAATTTTCTGAGGTGGAACATGTTCGATTTAGATGATTAGTATTTCTTTCCTGTTTATTTTGTAAAAAAAAAACTTTTATTAATTTTTGAAAAGAAACAACTCAGTTATGAGTGGATGTAGGCCATCTATTTTTGTAATATTTTTATCTCATGAGATATTATCCTATCCTAGGAGATGGAAATATGAGATTTCAAAACACTTTAAATACTCTGCATTTTGTAAGTGAAAGGCATCTTGGCCTGCAACCAATGATGGACGAATGATTTTCAGAACTTAATGGAACATTGTATAGCATTTCGTCTTTAGACCATTGTGAATGTTGTTTCATTGATGTTTTGTTTTCTCTTATCTTGGGATATTAATGTGTAGTATAGATTTAGTCTCAATGACATGTTAAGTTCCGTGATATTCATGCTATAGATGTCGTTCATGATTTTTTGTTCCATATGTTGTGACTGTGATCATTGTATCAATTTTAATATCAGTATTTTTCTTTGATTTTTAATTGATGGATAAAATGAATGTGTTACATAAAGATTTATCTGATTGTAATCATTCACAATTATAAGATCATTGAATTAATATGTGTTCCCTATTTTGTTTTTAAATCCCGGCTACCAATTACATTCCTTGAATTTATTCATGAAAATTTCAGTATAAGCCTACTGCAGATTTATTTCATAGGCGGGACAGCTGGATGCTCTTGGTTCATACAGAGGCACATACACATTTAAAGAACTAATAACAGGTTAGCTTCGCCTGCTTCTAATTTCTGTCATTTTATGCATTAGTGAAACAACAAAGTTTCAAATTGGCTTTGACCATATGTGCATCTTTGTTTCACAACTTAGTTAATTCAAGATTTATATGATTTATAATTAGAAAACAGAAAATATAAAAATGTGCTTTATTTATCTGCTTCTCAAAAACAATTATCTTTACATTGATTTTGTAAGTTTCCATTAAAACTTTCAACTTGTAAATTATGTTCATAAGTGACATTTTATGTTTTCTTTCTCTTCTTAAATACATTTACAATAATTATATATATATATATA
>CBVK0100005401.1:0-15470 GCA_900067695.1 Picea abies | reverse complement strand
AAAGAGCACTTAACCTATAAAACATTGAGCAGAAAGTGAGATGACTGTTTGTTGTCCTAAAACAGCAAAAGAAGACAGCCATACAGTTGAAACTTAGAGCCATACTAAGGTCAAGGACAGACCTTAGATGGCAGCCTCATAGGACCTCAGAATTTCTACAGCCCATGCCCTCTGCGGTTTGCTCGAGGCCCTTGTGGCCTGCCCACAGTCTCTGCGGATGCCCGGTAGTCTTTGCGACTACCCTGCAGCCCTAGCCTATCGGGTAGTTGTCCTAGCAGCTATGCCCTATGGCTAGCTCTGTTGGCTGTCTACGGCAGCTGCTTCTACATCTACACCCGCGTCCTTCACCCAGCGGCTGCAACTACAGCCCGCTATAACACCCTCTGTCACTCCCCGTCGCTACTCCTTTTCCACCTGCTCCACGTCTTTTCCAACAGCTCAATCCCTTATAGCAAACAACTCCACGCGCAGCCCCTCTCATCCCACAACCTCAGCGCTGGTGACTACTCCTACAGCGTGAAATAAAATAAAATAAAGCATCGTACAGTTGTACGGCTGCAACTCGAATGGCATGTACAGCCTCACTTTTTTTTTTCTTTTTCCTTTTTTGCTAATTTTCCCCGCAACCTGCAAAAATTAAGAGAATTTATGTTGCTGCAAAAATTACGATCTATGCACTTTTGGTTTCCCTTTCAGAACAGTGGCTCTAATACCATGTTAAATTTCACACCCAACACTCGACAATTTATTTCTTAGCAAACACCTTGCAGTAATAACCTTATTATGCGGATTTACTAAATAAAAAACACAACTGAGTTTTAACGATCTCAATAAATAAATCACCAGAAGCAAAACAAGAAACCAAACACATTAGCACACGTAATTTTCTAGGTAAATACCCCTGGAAAAAAACCCAAGGGAAAACCAATACTGTGATGATTTTATTAAGAAAAATCTGGCCTCTTGTCCTGGGATAATGGCCCACCTGAGGAAACTACAAAACAGCTAAACAGCCTAGCCTATCATGCCTCAATATCTGTCCTTTGATCTTGTTGGCTACTACTACTCCTTTGCTGCCCCTTGCTCCTTTCCTCGAACCCTGCCCCTGCACACTTGGATGAAAGTTTTTCTCCACCCAATACAATGAGATCTCACTCTGTGTGTGTCTCCTCCTCTCACCTTAGCTACCTTTTATAATGTTGAGTTTACCCTAAATCCAAAACCCTAGATCTCCAAAGTGATCAATAGCTGAGATTAGATCTCACCAACACTTTAGATTAATGGCTAGGATTTAATTTAATTCACTAATGCCAAATACTTAGGTATTTTATTAAATTAAACTCACATTAAAATTATAGAAAGGCATTCACTTTAATAATCACTTTATTAAAGTGAATTTCCTAAGTTTGGAGAGGTATTAAGGACGACTTACACATGTTAGACACAAAACCAATGTGGAAGTACCTGTCCAATGTTACAAACATCAACATATAGGCCCAGTTGTCTTTACATTTCCATAGACGACGTTCATAATTCCTACAGCGCATTGATGCAAAGGACCCAGCAGAGGTCGATTAAGCATGACTAATGGCTTGAGCTTTGTTCCCTTCTTTGTTAATTTTTGTTATGTCAGTCTTGACTCCTTACTCTTTACTATTTAGAAGATGATGGATGTTATTATATCATGTATCATTCTATTTCATTTTGATTTGGACATCAATGATTTTACAATGAAAAATACAATGATTCTCCTATCTTCAATACCAATTTCTAAATTGTGTAACTGCCAATTGGATGTTGTTGCTTTACTTGTATAAATATGTGGTTAATCATGCATTAAAAACTATCTATTATTTTTTATATTTTTATTTTTATTTTTAATATTAGGGGTAGGTCCTCCATGTCGAGGACCCCAACATTCCCTAAAATTTGGAGGGGCTCTCCACATGTCCCTGAGACGCATCCCCATGTCCCCACATCCTTGTATCCCCCAAACCTGCTGGAAGATTTATATTAGTTGGTAATATATTAATCTATACATAGATATTTGTTGTGGATAAACATTCTTCCATCTAATCTTTGACTTCAACATCGACGATTAATCATTAGATTAGTTGGATCATAATAGTTGGTAAAATTAATATAACAATACAAAACTCTATTTACTCACAAATTGAACTTATTGGTTAATAAAAGGCACACTACCAACCACAGGAATAGAAAAATTTGAGAATTCTAACAATGGAAATAGATAAAGAAATCACAGAGTCCCCAAAATTGTGGTACAGTGATCTAGGCTACAAATGAAGTGCACCTCTAAACAACTGGGAAAATCTAAGGTAGAAATCAACCATATTGAGGTTCATCCACAAACTTAAAATCACCTACGCGCACTAGTAGATAATGTCCTTTATTGTGCAATCCCAAAATCTGAACTTTACACAATACTCAAACAAACTTGACAACCAATGATGTAACCAAACGATCATTTGTAAGTACATACAGAGGGGTAGCTAAAGGAGAACCTAATAGATGTAAACAGTCAGGATTATATTACATACCATTCAGGATTAATCATGCAAATGTGTCAGCAAAGAGAAAGGACCAAAATCCAGAGCCTCTAAATCTGCTAGAATGAAGTCAAATTTTACTTTCTCGCAGGCAAAGTCAATTTTTACAAGTAAGATATTTTGTGCAGTACTTCTAACTCACTCCATGCCTTCAAATAGAAACCATAATTTTAAAGTGTATCTCCCTTTTCTAAACCAGCTCTGTTTGTTTTAAGTACATGCTAAGATATAAATATAAACATGACTACAGAAGGATTCCATTTCCAAAGAACATTTTTTGTTTAGCAACGTTCTGTGGATAACACAATATTAATTTTCTGAAACAGAATCCACCCTATTCTGATTTTTCAAGTATTGATATCTTATAATAAGCAGAGGAATAGATAGTGAATCTGTTGAAAAATTAGGCTGCTTTCAAGACAATCAGATCTTGTAGCTATAAATTTTAATATTTCATTTTGTATCTTTCTTAATGCTCTCTACGGAGAGCAGTATCACAGGCAAAATTATCTAGAAAATTCCAATTGAAACTTATTTTGAAATGAAGATTACCATAGGTACATAAAAGTTACAAAGAAAGAGTCCCCTAAAAATAAGGAAATACTTGTTAACACGGTTCATCATTTTCTCGAGAGATACATTGGAGAAATTCAAGGCATCTGCTGAGGGAAAGTTATTTATTACCTGCTCCAAACCTAGGAATTTGGCAATACTAAGATTGGTGGAGGGGTGGTAACGAAGCCCACCCCTGCAAGGACCCAGAGCTTGGCTGAACTGTACACGGAAGCCTCGATTAATATGGGTCTCTCCTTTGTCATCAACCCATGGAACTCTGAAAATAATCACCCGTTCTGGCTCTAGCAAGCGCTCCAATATATGAACAAACCTGTCATTACAGCACCATCAACCTAACCTGTTGTGTTCTCCTTAGCCTATATTGGTTTGTTTTCCTTGCATATTCCTTTCTATTTCAATTCAAATCCGTGTTCTCTATTAGTGAAAATTCATTCTACACAAAGATTTTGAACCAACTATAGAATTCATAAAGAGAATGGAGAGAGCTTACTGAGGGCTCTTGGAGAGGACAGGCTCTAACGAATGTACTATTTCTTGTACTGCTTGAATAAACTCCACTTCATGAGGGTCCTTCCTAATCACGGCCTCCACAATGGATTCGGCGCTTTTGCACAAAAGTGCTTTAATCAGACAACAGTCAAACCCACGAGTGTCAGCTATCTGTTTAGAATCAAACATATAGTACAAAATGATACATATATATCCTGCTATATCCCTTAATGTCATCCATATAACATCAAACCCCTTAAATTCATCCATGTAAGTTTGGAATGTAGGTCTTCATGGTTTCACTATTTTCTTACTCAAGTCTCATACACTGTCAAAAAGCACAAAATGAATATGTATATTTTGGATGCGATTGGCAACACATGTAGGAAAGACAAAGACCAAAGAAAGACAATTCTCTTACCACTATTTGTTCCAAGATAATCTACCAGCCTACTAGACCTGCTTACCTTTTCCACGAAAGAGATTCTGCAAAGAGAATACGCCCCTCACATAGAATAACTGGACGAGAACTAAAATTCACCAGTGGACGGAATATATTTACTTCCATAATAGTTCCATATATAATAGGATAATGTGTGCCAAGAATGTCTTTTCAGTCTCTATTATGAGATAACTTCCTCTGGAGAACATAAAATTGTGTTTCCTCTTTGACTATGTTTTTCGCTAAAGTAGGACACCACGTAAACCTGACCTTGTCCTAAAACCTTTTTAATCTTTATTTTAATTGAACACGAACTTTAATGACTTTAAATAAGGATCTTGTTGCTAAAAGTATAAGACGGATCTACTGGTAGAGGATCCATATCATAATTATTAACTGCTTCTTAAATTATTTCTTCTATAGACCATATACCAAAAGAATCAATCAATTGCTAAAAGTATAAGACGGATCTACTGGTAGAGGATCCATATCATAATTACTAACTGCTTCTTAAATCATTTCTTCTATAGACCATATACCAAAAGAATCAATCAATTGACTATTATATATAAACAAAATGAACTGAAGAGTGTAGCCCTTAGTCTACATCATCCATAAAATAATCCAAGGATGATCCAAGCCTTCTCGACTCAAACTGATGTTGCAACTGCAAAGGAACGTTGCCTCACTCCTGTCAACACAGGTGTGAAAAGAGGCAAACGAACACTGACCTCACTCCTAACAATATACGGTCGTGAAAAATCAGCCCTACTCCTACCACGTAGGTGTAAAAAGAGACAGACGAAAATGTCCACAAACTGCTTTACAACCCTCCATAAAATTCTGCCAACAAGCTGCCACTAAACTCACTGAATCGCTGTCCACAAAATCTGCCCAAAAGGTGTCTAAAACAGTCCCACAAGATGCTGTCCAAAACTCAGCAAAAATCAGCCACCAAGCTCTAATACCATGAAGATTTTTCAGGTCCTAACAAGCTGCCAACTAGGTTTGTCTTTGACCTCAAGTTGGCTCTAAGTTTGAACTGTCAAACAAAGGTTTGCTGCTGTTTTATAACAGCAAACTGCTCAAGAACTTCTTCGCTGTTTTGTTATGGTTACATGGGCCATTTAGGTGCTCTAGCATGTAGTTTTAGTCACCAAGATGTTAGCACATGCATACCAAAATATATGTAACACAACTAGAGATCTTTACTACTGAAAATACTGTTGTTCTAAACACTAGCATACATGAAAATGAACACAGGTATTTTTGGTCAACATGACCCTGGATAAAAAAACCCCGGGGAAAACCAGTTTGGAATATGAGTGTATATATGTGGAGAATAGAAGGTGGAATACAACAAGTACAATAAACAAAAGAACCCAATACAATAGCAGCTTGAACCAAGCTGCAACACAAGCCCAACTAAAGCAGATGCGCCCTAGGATGGTGCGCCCTCCTCAAATGTTGTCTAGACCACTGAACTGAAGCGCTTTGTTGAATGAAAACTCCAATGGAGAAACCCTCCCACAGTACTCTGATACTGAGCTGTAGCTATCCACTGAAACTGACCTCACTGCAAACTGAGCTCTGAAAGTCCTCCCTATTGATGGTGCACCCTCCTCCAAGCAAAAACCACTCCACAAAATAAATGAGGACCTAAGCTATGTGGCTGCCTCCATGGATAGAAGCGCCCAAGCTTTCCTCAACTCTAGCCTCCAACCTCATCCTCATGCTCTCTCTCAAACTCTCCAAGTGAACAAATGAGTGAATGAACTCTCATTCTCCCTTTGCACCCCTCTTGAACCTCCATAAGGAAACCTAAAGAATGGATGGTTGAGATCATCTTATCTCGTGTCCAATCAAAGGTTGAGATCATCCCATAATAGTCTCACTCTCAAACCCACTTTGGGTTAAGTTCCCTAAGTTCACTTTATGTCTCCTAATTCACCCACAAAGTGAATTAATAGTCATTTAGGCTAAAATGACCAAATTTCACTTTTGACTTAAATCTCCTAAGTCAAAGTGAAATTAGACATAAAGTACAAGGCACAAAGTACATAGTACTTCCCACATGTGTTTGGGAGCTCACAAACACATGGGGAACACCTCCCAAGGTACATAATCTCAACAATGAGTATATTTAATGCCCTAACCAATGGGAATAATGCAATCTAAATTTTAGTTAAGTTCATCCAATGGAAAGGGGTGAAAAGTGCGAGAGGGATCATCCTTGATCTCGGGTGGAAACAAAACTAACTTATGAACGGGTTTTAGGGACAGTCACAAACAATCAAGCAAAGGCATATGCTCTTCTCCGAGGACTTCTATCTATAAATGCAACTAGAGCGAAGACCTTCACTGTTATTGGAGATTCATCAATAATTATTGACCTTATGAACGAGAAGAAAATATCATCTAACAGTAAGCTAGCCTACCTCATTGCTAGAATAAAAAAAAAGACTCTTCGAATTAAGGAAATAATTTTTTTTCAAGTCCTAAGGGCACTAAATCGTCAAGCAACACCCTCACCAACAAGGCCTCAAGATTGAATGAAGGAAGCTTAAGGAAAAATGGACAAATTTCTTTCCAAGCTATCCCCTGTGTTCAAAATTTGTTGATGATATTGTAGCTTCGAGAGGTATTCCCACAAGAGGCCAAGGTGTTAGGCATGTGGGAATCTTTGTTGGCACCAGATTAGCCTTTTGCTTCAGTGAAATTGGCCTAGAAATGAGGCTAGGGCCTCATGAGCAAGTTGATGGACTTTGTGGGCTTGTCTAGGGATTTCACACCCACAAAGAAGATTAAAATATTATGATTAATTGTTGAGTTTAGAAGGGGTGCCTAAACTCACTCATTGGACTTGTATATAAAAGAGAGAGGTCATTGTGACATTTGATCAATTGTGCATAATGGAGTTAGCATTAGTGAGAGTGCACTTGTGCTAGGAGCTTGGAAATTTCAACAAGGAAAATTTTGCAATTGTGGCAAATCTGGCCTAGGGATTGGAGGATGATTTTTTTGTTTTTGTCTTAGCCAAGGAAGACTTCTTTCCAGCCAAGAGAAGGTACACATGTGAGGGAGAGAAGGACAAAAACAGTCGCACATGTGAGAGAAAGTACAGCCGCACGTGTGAGGATAGGCCACACGTGTGAGAAGGTACAGTACGGAAAAGTCGTAATGTATGGGCAAGTCCGCACGTGTGAGGTGACAGGTGCAAGGTCCCCATGTGACAACAAATCCGCACGTGTGAAGGTGATAGGACAGCGCGCACATGCGAAATTACAGCCAGGTACAGCACTCCGTATTTCTGACGTCGTCAGTCGTACGGCTGATGTTAGCAAATGTACAGGTGGCAAATGAGCAGATTTGCAGGCAGAGGATTTTATGGGTATTTTGTTGTGTTTGGTTTTGCTGAATTTTTTTGTTGTTGGAGGACAAGGTTGTCCTCAAATTTTGGTAAAATTGTATTCACTGGAAGGGTTGGTTTTGCCCTCAGAATTTCTGAAATTAACAAAGTTACATAACAGAAAATTTGTGCCTCATATGTGTTGATGATTCATCTCTGATCTTCTTGTTTCCACTACATATATTTTCAGTCAATAATTTTCAGTGTAAAATTGTTCAATGATAACAGCTAGGGTTTATTGTTTGCTCACTAGAAAGCAATTTTCAGATCTGAAAAATAGTCACATAAGGTTGCATGTGAAAACTGACATGGTATCAGAGCTTGGGATCTGAAGAGAAGGGGATCATCTTGAGATACCTTTTTTGGCTACAACACTGGAGGAGTGTTGTTCTTATTCCGAGCAGGTCAAAATGGTGAACACATTGAAGCTTGAGGACAGGTTGGAAGGGGCAACAAACTTTCGGGCTTGGAAGGCAAGGATTCTCCTTCTGTTGGAAAAAAATGACCTCAAGGAGTATGTTGAGAATGTGGTTGTAGCTCCTACCGATCCACAAGAATTGACAGCACACAAGAAGAAGAAGTGAAGGCCAAGCAAGTGTTGCTAGAATCCGTGAAGGATCACTTGATCGTTCACATTGTTGAGAAGACACCTGCCAAGGAGATGTATGATGCTTTGGTAGGTCTATATGTGATATGTCCCCATTTTTGGATTTCCCTGCTTTGCAATGGATGGTGATCATCGGGGTTTATGCCAGCCTGACCAGAGGGTTAAACATGGGTTAATAATGGGCTCAGAGGGTTTGAGGGAATTATATGAGGCCCAGCCTAACCTATTTACCATATTTCGTCATCGGGATCATTTCTGCACAGTTCGTTCTTGGTTCCATGGCATTCCAACGATTCTCGTAATTTGGGTTATTATTGAGCATAATTTAATTAAATACACTAATGGTGCTATTCGGATCATATTATCTGAGGGAATACCTTGGTGTAATAGCTCGTTGGAAACGGAACGAAAAGATCTAAAGGTTGGGATGATGAGAAAGGGGCTTCTAGCATCCGGAAATGTCTTAAAGCCAATTAATCGCTTTCCGGCATTAAAAATGAAATTAATTAATTGATTATTTAATGACATCGGAGCAGGAAATTAATCTTTTTTAAAAATGTGGCATTGAGTAATTGGAAAAAAGGTGCCTAAGTGACTATTGAATTAATAAAGTCACTTTAACTTATAAAAAGGGTAAAAAGGTCGCAAAAGAGTCAACAAGAGAATAAAAGGAGAATGAGGGGCGCCCTCTCTCATTATGCATGTGTTATTTTCTAAAAAAGAATTGAGAGAGCTCTTGTGGCTTTGGCTCTTTGGGATGGAAACCCTAGAGAGATTGGAAGATTGGTTTCGGTGGTGAAACTATCCACCCTAACTAGTCATTGGGAAGAGATCACTCAGATTTCTTCATTGTGCTCATTTGGGACGAAGTTCATTTTATTGTAGCTGAAATTTCTTGACGGGGGCTAAGTTTCTTTAATGTAGCTGAGTTATTTGGTTTGGCCGTGGAGTTTGATCTTGTGTGGGTTGAATCCCTTTGAGGGGGGGAATTTTGTCAAAGAGAACTGTGTTACTGGGATGCTAGCTGAGTTTTACACCAGTCTAGGCGCATTTTTCTTGGATCTGGGCAGCATATCTTCTTGCTGGTCGAACCTTCCCATTTGTTGATTGAATACTTTGTGAGAGGGTCTTATTCACCCATATTGTGGCCAAGCTTTATCATTCTGGGAAACATTCTCTTTGTGAGTCGAATCTGAGACGTACAGATCAAAGAGAGGGTCGATTTCCTCATTTTGGGCGAGTTCCGACTGTTGGGGACATTCCTCCCTGAAGCTGGGTAATGTGTTTACTGTTGGAAGCGATTTGGGGGCTGCTAGGAGGGCGATTGACAGGATTTGTCACTTACAGCCTGCTCTCAAAGTTCTAAAACTGATCTTTACACTAGCTGAGTCATTTTACCTTCATCTACAGTACTGCTGTCATTAGTTTGGGGTCGCTGCACCACAGTAACACCTACGGGATTGTTATATCAGCGTTTGAAGAGACAGCATACAAGTATTACACCAGGTTTCCATTATCTAATTACTGTATTGCTTGCTGGAGTTTTCTCAATGCATTTACTGTTATAATTATTTGATGCAAATAAATATTTGGGAGTTTCCATATTGGTGTTCTTACTGCACTTCACAGAAGAGTTTAGAATCGTCTATTTTTTATATACTGTGGGTAGCCTGTTTGAATTTAAGTTGTTTTGACAATTTGTCTACACCATTAAACTAAGAAAAAAAAACAAAAAATTTAGCAAGGAACATTACACTATACCAAAACAAGAATACTGGCAGGAAGTTGCATTTGAAGCACCAGCTTCAAATTGTTAGGATGTCTAGTGAGGACTTACGAAGATTACTTAGATCCGTGATCAGCTTGCAGCAATCAGTTAGACAATTGAGGATGTTGAATTGGTGAATGTAGCGTTAAGAGGTCTTCGCCGATCTTGGGAACCATTTGCGCAGGGGATATGTGCACGAGAGACGTTGCCAACCTTTGATAGACTATGGACAGATTGTATTCAAGAGGAGACTCGGTTAGTCTCTAGGGATGACATGGATGGTATGGTGAAGAGTAGCAGTGATGAGAAGCAGGCCCTTGCAGCCCGCACTAGGAAGGGTAGAAGAGGTTATCCAAGTAAAAGAAGTTCTCCAGGGAGAAGGGCTTCTCCTGAGAGAGAAGCATCTCCAGAGCCGAGACGGAGGAAGGATCTTAGCAAGATCAGATGTTTTGAGTGTCATGACTATGGTCATTATACTTCACAGTGTCCACACCGGAAGGGAAGAGGAAGAAGGCAGCTAGCATCAACAGCAGAGGTTGATGAGGTTGCAAATAGGTTGCAGAGGGAGATCTTGTTGGTCTCCACCCTTTCAGGTATAGTTTCCAGCAGGGGGACTTGGTTGGTGGATAACGGAGCCTCCTGGCATATGACAGGTGCACGAGAATTATTTGACACTTTCACAGAGACTGGCTCAGACTTGTGTGTGGAGCTTGGTACGAGAGCCAAGCATGCAGTACGAGGATTTGGTACAGTATTATTCCGATTTGAGACAGGTGAGGTATTGAGGGTGTCAAATGTGTTATGGGTGCCAGAACTCAAAAGTGTTCTCTCAGTCTTGGAGATTGAGAGAAAGGGCTACCACATGTTATTCGAGATGGACAGATGTTGTTTGTGCCCAGATGATCTAGCTTCAGATAAACAATGGTTCTTGGAGTTAGGGTGGGCAACCTATATAGGTTGAGGGGCTATCCTATGAGAGTTGTGGCCAGCAGTAGCAGAGAGACAGATGAGGAGCAGGTGGCTCCACCAGTGGTGAGGCAGGTAGCCCCACCAGCAACACAGGTACAGAGGGAGCAGATAGCTCCACCAGTGGTGAGGCAGGTGACCCCACCGATAGTGCAGGCTCAAAGGGAGCCAGAGTTCAGAGGGAATCAGCCCTCAGGATCTAGTAGGGAGGAGCAACCTCCCAGGATTGTTCAAAAGAAGTTGGACTTCAGGGGGAGTCAACAGGTCCAAAGGGAGCACCACTCGTTTAGAGGGAGTCTACATCCAGGTACAAGTGGAAGAGACTTCCAAGCAAGTTTCATGGGTTGAGGAGGCCAGACAGGAGGTTCAGGGGCAGGAGGCTTCTAGGGCATATGAAACCTCCATGGAGGATCCATTTGTTTCAGCAGGTTTTGCTACAGTGACAGAGGAGGCAGCCAGTCAGGAAGACTGGAGAGTAGGATTTGCTTCGGTCACAGAGGAAGCAGCCAGTGAGGCAGATTGGACAGCAAGATTTGCTTCAGTGACAAAGGCAGCAGCCAGTCAGGAGGATTGGAGTGCAGTTGTGCTAGATCCAGTACAAGAGACAGAGCTACTTCCAATATGGAAGACAGAGGTACATCCAAATGATGGTGGATGGAATACCTCCCTCACTAAGAGGGAGTGTTGATGATATTGTAGCTTTGGAAGGTATTCCCACAAGAGGCCAAGGTGTCAGGCATGTGGGAATCTTTGTTGGCACCAGATTAGCCTTTCGTTTCGGTGAAATCAGCCTAGAAATGAGGCAAGGGCCTCATGGGTAAGTTGATGGGCTTTGTGGGCTTGTCTAGGGGTTTCACACCCACAAAGAGGATTAAAATATTCTGATTAATTGTTGTGTTTAGAAGGGGTGCCTAAACTCACTCATTGGACTTCTATTTAAAGGAGAGAGGTCATCGTGACATTTGATCAATTGTGCATAATGGAGTTAGCATAAGTGAGAGTGCACTTGTGCTGGGAGCTTGGAAATTTCAGCAAGGGAAATTATGCAATTGTGGCAAATCTGGCCTAGGGTTTGGAGAAGGATTTTTTCTATTTTTGTCTTAGCCAAGGAAGGGTTCTTTCCAGCCAAGAGAAGGCACACGTGTGAGGGAGAGAAGGAGAAAACAGTCCCACGTGTGAGAGAAAGTCCAGCCGCACGTGTGAGCAGGTACAGTATGGACATGTCATACTATATGGACAAGTCCGCACATGTGAGGTGACAGGTGCAAGGTTCGCACGTGATAGCAGGTCCACACGAGTGAAGGTGACAAGACAGCTCGCAAGTGCGAAATTACAAGCAGGTACAACAATCCGTACTGCTGACGTCAAAAAGTGTACAGGTGGCAGCTGAGCAGATTTGTAGGTAGAGGATTTTCCGAGTATTTTGTTGAGTTTGGTTTTGCTGATTTTTTCTGTTGTTGGAGGACAAGGATGTCCTCGGATTTTGGTGAAATTGTATTGACTAGGAGGGTTGGTTTTGCCCTCAGAATTTCTGAAATTAACAATGTTACAGAACATAAAATTTGTGCCTCATATGTGTTGATGATTCATCAATGATCTTGTTGTTTTAGCTGCATATATTTTTAGTCAATAATTTTCAGTGTAAAATTGTTTAGTGATAACAGCTAGGGTTCATTGTTTGCTCACTAGGAAGCAATTTTCAGATTTGAAAATTAGTCACATAAGGTTGCATGTGAAAATTGACACAATCAATGTCAATTTATGCATGGTGCAACGTTTCAAGCCTATTAAACCACATGTCAACTCAACAAAGTCGTCGTAGTATAACTAGATGGAGGCGGGATGCAATGTGTATCACCTTCATGGCATCCCCACACATGCCAACCTTGATGTAGTTTTGGCAATTTGAAGCTTGCGGGGATATTATGCAGGAGAAAGGTGAGATTATGGCTAAGAGGGCAGGTGGGACATCTGACAAGGAGAATTGGTGGCAATCATCTCGGTTCTACTAGAATTTTGGGTAAGCCCTTCCATTGGAACTTTGTTGGCACTCTCTGGAGCTTTTACAGTGGTTTTGGATCAGTCTCTGGGGGATTTTGTCCCTATCTGGCGCTCTACATCGATGTTTATTTGGAGCTCTGTTAGCTCTGGCCTCTTGCTCCTAGTTCTCAACATTGGAAATAGGGATCTCGGGTTTCTCATCCAATTGATTCCGATGAGATTCTTGTTGTGATGTTTTGAATTTCAATTATGGGCTTGCCTCCTGGTTCTTGACATTGGAAATAGGGATCTCGGGTTTCTCATCCAATTGATTCCGATGAGATTATTGTTGTGATGTTTTGAATTTCAATTATGGGATTTTGAATGACTCCAAGGAGGGACACTCAAACTAGCCGACTGCGACCACTTTGTGTTTGTTTCTTTCCCATGCATGATGTATTATCTCGCGTCTACTGAGTATTTTCCCTCTTGGGCTGGCATTTTGACCTCTTAGGTGTTTTTTGTGTTGATTGTTTGGAAAGGCCCAACTTGTCCTTTTGGAGTCGTTCCTTAAGGTGTAAATTGTCTACTCTCTGTTTGGGCACCTATGGGAGATTTGGGATATGGATTACAGAGAAATTCAAGAAATGCACAGAGTCTTGCGCAGGCATGAGGATTTGATCAACAGTAATAGAACATCCATATTCTCGATGACAAATAAAGTGTTGAGAAATACAGCTCGGAGAGGAACTTCTGCACAGGTTCAATGTTAACATGCAAGAAGTAGTTCGAGATATTTCTAAGTTTGGAAAGTAATTCTATTTTGTAATTCACTTTAGAAAAAAGGTGACAAGTCTTTTATTTAGTAGTTGAGCCTAAAAAGTGTATTTCATGCATGCATGACTAAAACTAGGAACAATCTCAAAAATAGATTAGGGATTGAATCTCAAATAAAAGTATAAAGAAAGGTCAAGATAGAGAGCTCACACACATACGAACAATTAAGCAAGTTAAGCGCCTAAAAGAGAGAGAGAGAGAGAGAGAGAGAGAGAGAGAGAGAGAGCAAGGATTCAAGCAGAGGCAAATCCAGGCAGTAGGCAACAATTCTGTATAGGTGTCATACAATTATGTATAGATGTATGAAACAGTTCCGAACAGTGGTACGTACAAACCGTACAAGTTGTCCAACAGGTCGTACAAGCTCAGTTCAGGGTGGTTTTGATAACCATGCAGTTGTTGCTTTTTTAGTAGTCTATGGAGGTTTCCTTGTAAGTTTTTCGAAGGAATGAAAAGTTAATTTTGGAGGATTAATTACCTATGTATGTGTGTGAAATTGTTTTATGATTCTATTATTTAATTTCCAGCTATTATGTGATTGATGCTATGGTCTGAAATTTAATTTCAGCATTAATTAAATTCAGCAATCTATTTGTTTGATTGAAATCATAAGGACTTTAGTCACCTAGGCTTGGAATTTTCACATGGTATTAGATCTATTTCTCTGATTGAGATTCTTGGGAATTTATAGAGATAAATCAATTGCAGGGAAGAAAGACCAGCTGTTAAAAGGTTTCAAAACTAATTTTCAGATTTGGGAGTTTATGCATTAGATCTTAGAGATGGCATCAGCTAGCCTCGGGTTTGAGGAAATATTGGATGGTGCCTCAAATTTCTTATCATGGAAGGTGAGGGTTACACTCTTACTAGAAGAGAATGATCTCTGGGATATTGTCGAGGATACTGTGACTCCAGGCCTACGGATCTGTAGCAGTTGGCAGCTCACAACGAGAGGGAATTGAAGGCCAAGCAGATGATCCTAGATACCATAAAGGATCGTTTGATCCCTCATATATCCGAGAAGAAGACAATGAAGGAGATGTTTGATGTCGTGGTTAGTCTCTACCATAGTGAGAACATAAACAAGAAGATGATATAGTGGAACAAACTCAGTGTTAATTTCTCTTAACCTAGCACCCGACCATAAATTCCGAGCCAAACATGTTTACTGAATAATAGTACAGCTAGGTTATTAACGATAAATTCAATGGAAGCATTAAGCGGAAACCACAACACATTGCACAAGAGATTTATGGGTAAATTACCCCTGGAAAAACCCCGAAGGGAAAACCAGATTTGTGAGTTTTATTATTATTATTATTTTGGGCTCCCGTCCTGGGGAAATGGCCCACCTGAGGAATACAAAAACAACAAATAACCAAGCCCTACAAACCTCAAGATCACTCCTTCGATCTTGCTGGTTGGATGTTATCTCTCTTGTTGCCCCTTCGCTCCTATCCTTGACCTCTACCCTCCACACTTAGATGAATCTCCTTCTTCACCCAATCAATGAGAGCTCACACTCTCAATTTGTGTGTATCTATTGTGTCTCATCCTCTCACATAGGTTGTCTTTTATAACCTTGAGTTTACCCTAAGTCCAAAACCCTAAATCTCCTAAAGCGATCAATAGTTGAGATCTAATCTCGCATTCACTTTAGATCTAACAGCTAGGTTTTAATTTAATTACTAATGCCAAATACTTAGGCATTTAATTAAATTAAACTCACTTTATTACAAAAGTACATCCACTTTATTAATCACTTGATAAAGTGAATCTCCTAAGGTTTTGAGAGGTAATAATGACGACTCCCACATGTTGACACA
>CBVK0100005400.1:0-15471 GCA_900067695.1 Picea abies | reverse complement strand
TTAGAAAACCCACTTTCTTAAGTTTCCTTAGTTTGCCTCATGTCCTTTAACTCACCCACAAAGTGAATTAAATGTCACTTTTGACTTAAATCTCCTATGTCAAAGTGAAATTAAAACATACAGGTAAAGTACAAGGGTAATAGTCTCCCCTTTGTGTTTAGAGACTCACAAACACAAGGGGACCACTTTCCAAGGTACCCAAATCTCAACAAATAGTGGGTCGAGTTGTCTAGCCGAGAACGATATCTAACAAACACCTATACTAAAAAATGGCCAACATACGTTGCTTCCATGTATTATAGTTCTTCCCATAGAATATCTGGTTTCCTTCCAGCATGACATTGGACAATGAAGCCATAGATACAAGACAAGGGTGAAGAAAAATAGACTGAATCAAAGAAACAAATGAAAAATACCTATTCTTCCCTTCCTGAAGCTGCAACAAGGGAGTAAAAACACTTGGATTCAATGAAACCCTTTTGGCTCTTCAATGTGCTATGGTTGTGATCCCTCAATCTGTCTTTGCCGACAGCAGTCCCTAGGTCTTCATGCTCACACAAACTTTATGGTACCCAGACTACTGAAGTCGCAAGAGTGGAAACCTTGTCTTTTAAAGGCCCAAGACTCTTGATACGGCTTCGAAAATATTGAAGTTGCAAGAGTGGAAACCTTGTCTTTCAAAGGCCTGAGACTCTGGATACAACTTCTAAAATGTTGGGCTCTGATACCATATTATGGAAATCGAGCATATAAAGAAACCAAGAAAACTCGAAAGAGTTATCCGTATTGTATATAAATGAGAAAGTGAAAGATTTCTTATATAGGCTACAATCAAGTCGAGTCAATCCACTTTATTAATGCCTAAGTTTAATATCTAGTTGAGCATTATAAACTAACATTTATTTTAACAATTATCGACATCCTAATCACAAAAAAAGTAGAGATGAAAGACAAGGTACATGCCAAAATCCTCATTCCCTAGGAAGAAGATGGAAGAATCAATGATATTCATGGAATAAGGCATCAAAGAGTCATTATTCAATAGGATATTATCAAAATCCAATAACTACAACAAATTGGAGTAGTTACAATAGTAGCACATGGAATCAAAGGAAAGAAAATAATGCAGCAACCAAAGATCAAGGATTGAGACTGAAAATAATTGAATTTCAACAAATTGATCATCATTGGTGGTAGCAAAACAGAAAGAATAAAAGGAATTCCTATTACTTGGTTTCATCACATGTAAAACCCTTAACTGCAAATCTTTGAGGACAAATCTTTTTGAAGGGGATACTATGTTATGATCCTATGGGGAGCATATATGGGATAGAATGTATACATAATAGGGGGCATACATGTGCAATGGGATAGAATATGTATATATAGAGGTCCATATGGCCATTATTGTAGGCAAGAGCATATGATTTGGATATATGGATTTATTGGGGTTATTTGGAGGAGGTTCTGCTGATTTATGATTTGTTGTGTAAGTCATCTATGTTATCTTTTTGAGAGTTGTGCTCCACATTCACATTTGGTGTACATTGTATGTATTCTAGTTTGTCATGATACTTTAAGGATGGGGAACATAACAAGGACATTGCCAAAAACAACTCAGATTAGCAAGTCACACACTGGCTATATGCTGCCCAAAGAGTCCAACTTGCAGGTGGATGGAAAAACAAGCAGACTTTGAATATAGATGCCAAAAAATCTCACAGCCTTCAAATATAAATGCCATCAAGGAAAAGGAAAACCCTCCTTTTGATGGATTTAAATGCAAATCTTTTTGCCAAGTTTTTGTCTAGTTCTAGTGAAACTCTTAAAGATCTGGCTTCAGCGAATCATTCTTTGAGTCAAGTTTTTCAACATTATGATAAATCATACTGAATCATGTCATCTTTACAGAGTATTCCATGCATCAAGTTTTACCATTTCAACAATAACATACATTATAATTACTTAATGATGCATCAAGTTTTACCATTTCAACAATAACATAAATTATAATTACTTAATGATGCATCAAGTTTTACCATTTCAACAATAACATAAATTATAATTACTTAATGATGCATCAAGTTTTACCATTTCAGCAATAACATAAATTATAATTACTTAATGATGTTGGTCCTTGGCCATGTCCTCTTCTATCCATCAAATTTTAGTATCCCAGTAATAATCTAAAACGAATTTAATCAAGTTTTTTATATCCCAGTAATAATCTAAAACGAATTTAATCAAGTTTTGATTCAGGACTCTAGTTTCATTCCCTACAATTTTAACTAAGAGTGGATACTCTACAATGCTAGTATACTGGATACTAAGAAAACAATTAATTTACCACTAAGTCCCAATTATGAAAAGAGGAATTCCATCTTACCACTCGTCGAATTAGGGGCTCTAAAATCTTCTGCAAGTTCTGCATCTTCGTAGCATCAGCTATTACACTACAACACCAAAACCCAAAGCCCATTATCAAAATGCCATTCAAATTAAATTCTCTGACAAGCCCTGATGACTGAGTGTACTACTGAGAGATGTATTGAAAGCAAAGAAGCTAAAAGGAAAGGAAAATCAAAATATTCTCCTGCTTACCTGGAAAAACTAGGGAGTAATCTTGGGCGTTTCTCTTCTGGCGAAGGAACATCACAGCCCACACTCTCTAAATCTCGTTTCTTGGCCATTGTTTCAGACCTGAAAGAACTTAGATTTGAGTTGAACCAATCTACAAATAATTCAAAAAGTTGGAGGACAATATAAATTCGGATGAAGATATGGATTCTCGGACAGCCTCGGGTGTTGATTTTGAACTGGATGCTTATTAACCAACTAAATTATTGACCACTTTGGCAGCTGCCACTTACTAATGTTTGATCATCATAGTTCACCCGCTTACTAGTGGATGATTCAAAATATCTAAAAAAAAATACAAGTACTTTTAGAAAGGCTTAGGAAACAGCAAATCCAACGAAGAAATCCAAGCTACCAAAAAACTCGCACGGGCACTAATGGACACCAACTCTGGATAATAAGAGCAGAGGGCGGCATGTGGCACTGTTGGAGACAAGGACACGGACATGTCCCTGGAAGCTTCAACTTTACAGCCCACAGCAGACTGTAAATTCAGAGAAAGATGCCTCGATATTGCGAAGAACTTTCCTTTGCCAAAAGAAATTACGAGGAATGCAGCGGTCCTATGAATACGCGTGGGAGTAGAATACGAGCAATTTCGGTCCTGATTGCTGCAAGGGCCCAGTATCAACAGTTACCAGTAGTAATTTAAACACACTTTGACTGGGATTCCTCGAGAGATTTCAGTCATGTGGGACTTCAATTGGACAATAGATTGGAAAATCTCCTCTCTCACGTGTAAGTTCAAACCCATCTTTCCATCAATTTACATTGCGACATATCCGAGATTCGAGAGCAACGGTTACTATCATTAACATGATAACGCGTTTGGTAATTTCCATGTTTCTTTATATGGTTTGTTTTTAAATTGAAACTTCGTTGGCTGATGCGTCTAAGGATTTGCGACGACCACAAGACCGTGTCCACCCATCAAAGGGAACTTGCAACTACAAGAAAGGCGGGGTGTTGAAACAACCGTAAGGGTCATGGCAAGAATGGAACTTGACTATCTAGCATAGTAGTTTGGGTTCTTAATCAATTACCCCACTACTTCACTTCAAAGAGTTTGCTATTACTACACTTCAAAGAGGAGTGTGAGGAGTGTAGTGATGGGTTCTTAACCAATTGGGTTGCTACATTATTTTAAAGAGTATAGCGATGGGATGGGGTGTGGCAAGTTACCTTCATGAACACAATGTGTAAGGACTTGTTATATAAAAAGTTTGAGGGTGGGAATAGAACATGAATATGTAACATAGTTAGCGTTGGTTTTGAAATAGTAGTGTGCGTCTTGAAGAAACTTGAAGTTATACTAAGGACACTATTAATGATGATATCAACCTCTTGAGATATGATGGAGTTTAGATTTTTCCATCCTAAATGCATGGATAATAAAAATGAGTGTTGTTTTATAACCCTCATTTAAATTGCAAGTGGCTTTGCATCAAATCAACATTATAAGGTTGTTGAGAGTTAAGTCCAAGCAAAGAACTCAGTTGTTTTGACTTTGAAGCTTTTGAAAGCCAACATTGAAGGTAAAGAAGGATTTCTTTGCATGGTTTCTTATTATGGGAGGTATGCATGTGAATACAAAATTAACATACTTAGGAGTGCAAAACTCACAATGCTCCCAATGCAAGTGCTTTGAGACCCTAAAAAATCTATTATAGTTTTGTCCCCTAGTCAACATTATGTGGGCATCTATGAGTTCGCAATAACTACTTGCCTTCATTTCATGGAATGTTGCTATGTTAGGTGATTCTCTCCTCTAGACTTTAGAGTTTAAATATGCCTACAAGCTTATTCACATTGAAGTGTTTCATCTTTTATGGAGGAAACACAATGAAGTATTAGTTCAATGGTAAAGAGTCATCATGAGCTTTCTCATAGTATGACATCGCACTAACATGTGTGAGCCTATGCCTACAACATACAATGTAAGTGGGACAAATTTAGTTGGAGATGGCTTATTTACATCAAATGTTGCACTTTTGGGTTGGGGCCCCTTGCAATATAAGCATGGAGTCACGTGGCCCTACCTAACTCCAATGAGTGCATTCTCTTCAAGGTAACAACATGGTTTATTATTAAGTACATTCATAGGTTTGAGAGAGGTGAGAGCATGGACGTAGTTGATGATCCGGATTTTATGAGAAGAACGAAATGAATACAGATTATTAAGAAGATATTTGTGAAATCTGGCATTGCTTGGTCTCTTTCTTGCCGTAGTGTGGTCCATTTGGTATACAGGTCATCATAACTTCCGAAAGGGTAGTACTAATCCTTAATAGAATCCCTGAAGGATTCCTAGGTGGTCGTGACTGAAAATAATGAGGTTTCCTCTGTTTCCTTTTTCTCACATAAAGTTTCCCACCAATCTTTGACATGGGGAACGACTTTGAGGAGCACAAAAGTAATCTTTTCTCTATTCGAAAATTTATGAACAGAAAAATACCCTTCTAGTAGATTCAACCACTTATCTATAGCATCTGCGTCTATCTGACCTTCAAATATAGGAATATCAAAGTTTATTTGTACCTTGAAGGGGGCGGCGCCTCCGTTCGAAGAAGATGCATCGCCTGTTGGTAGTCGCCGAAGGATTTGCACGAAACTATCCATCATCTCGTTCCTCTGTTGTGTGAGGGCTTCCTTAATCAATAGTTTGAAATGATCTCCTATCCCATCATCTTTCTTTTCTCTTGCCATGGGAGGTCGCTTGGAGGTGCGAAAGCTTCTGTCCTCAAGAGAAACAGGCTCGAGACCCAACTCTTTGTACTCCGACCTTGTTGGGGACATGCATTAAGACGAAAAGGAGAAGACCGCTCTGATACCACTGATCTGAACTTTATGAGCAGAATGAAATGGATACAGATTATTAACAGGTGCTTAACACAAAATAACAGAGATACAGTAAAACTGGTTTTCTATTCAATAACGAAATAAGCTGAAACTGTAAAATGCAGTGGAAACAAGCTTGTTGGAATGGTGGCGACTTATCTTTGAGAAGAGATGTGACGGTAGCGCGCATTCACCAGAAGAAGGTTACAATCAGGCTCTGAAGGCCTTTTTACAATAAGAAAGAATGCCAAAAACCCTAGACATCCAAAAACCTAACCCTAGGAGATGAAACGCCAAAAGTCATGTGGGCCCCGTTTGGGTAAGCTAGTACATCAACTTCCCGGGGTCGTAACTTTTGCATATGATCTCCGTTTTAGGTGTGTGATAGCCCGTTGGAAAGGTATCTCCGAGGAGATTCATTTTGGGGGCTCAATCATGCATTTAGCTATCATTGAGGAGATCGATGCCGAAAAACCTTCATTTAGGCCCTCAAAATGGCCCCGAAAGTAAAAACTGCTAAAAATAGTAAATTGCCAAAAATGTTAGAAAACTGTTTTGAGCCAGTTGGAAAAGGTGGGTGGCTACCGATATCCATCTGGATCAGTTGACCTCCTAGCCCAACGATACATGACACATTATTTCTAATCCTAGCATTGGCCATTTCAGAGAACTCGATGCATCTTGAGCCTGCTAATGATCACTTGGAGCACATGTGGATGACGAGCCTTGGGTCATTGGTTGGGTCTCTACACCCAATAAAATGATGAGCCCCTCTCAATTTCTCGCTTGATTGTTTCCTAGTGTTTATGCTTGGGCATTATGCCTTGTGGTTCCCTAAGAGTCGGTTTTATGTTGCTTTGGACTTATGGGTTTGTGGCTCTATATACTCTAATGTTTTCACATAAACCAGTAAGTTTAATTCAATTGTAGCAGTTGTTTCTAGTGTTGACAAAGGTTGCATGCATGAATCCAATTTTCTATCAAACCATTGTATATATCGTTGTATTAATTTAGTCAAAGGAAGTGTTATTGTAAAAAATTTAAAAGATTGAGAGTTGGTATCCTTCATAAAGGGTAGATAACACTGAGAGTAGAGAAAGGGCTTAGGTGTTTCAGTGTTATATGATTTTCATAGTCACAAACTATCTATAATATCCTTCTCGAGATTTTGCTACTCCTTGTGTTTTTGGTAAATAAAGAAAAATGATTTTGTTTTCATGAGAAATTTACAAACTATTTCATAATTTCTAATCTTTTAACTTAATGTGAAGATCTCAAATACTCCAATTAGACTGAAAAACTAAATCTTTTTCTTAACCATCTTATCATGTTCCCATTCATTATCGAAACACTTATGTTTCATAACTTGTATAGTTTTCAATATGAATATTAAATATAAAATCAACAATTAATAAATTATTATATATACATAAAGGGTGTGTACTAAACAAGGTTCAATCTCTAATAATTGAAACATGAAACACAAAATACTTGAACCAGAATTGGGTTGTTTATTTGTTGCAATGTGAGAACATTGAGCATTGATAAAACATTTTTGATAAAAATAATGAAGACAAGATTTTAATCTTGATCAAATGTTATTTGTGTAAATGTGTTGAACTTGCACAAAATAGATCTAGCTAGAAAATACTACACACATTTGCAGAGAGAAATTGAGAAAGAAGAAGCAAGAGAGAAAGAATGGAAGAATTCTCATTAACTATATTCCACACTCAAAGAGTGAATAATTTGCAATAGATATAGGATACATGAGTAACTAATGAGCCATAGTGATGGTCTAGATTGATCTAGATACACACCAGCAGTTACAAGAGTAAATTGCCACCTAGTCTAGTCTCTCAAGCAGTTACGGGAGTGAACTGCCACCTAGCTGAGTTAACTAGTCTTCAGTTAACTGACTGAACAAAGAGTAGTGAGGAGTTAACTCAGGAAATCAAGGGTAATGCGCTAGTCTAGTGACGATCCCAAGTAAAGTGCGCATTAGCATGGTGATGATTCCAATGTTGCATGGTGACAAAACCAATGCAACATCTAAACTCAACTCAACTAGTCAAACTGAAGTGCCAACTGAAAGAGAATATTCTCCCCTAAATATAGGAGACTGGATAATGACTAATTATGATTAATAAACAAGGAAAAACCTTAGGAAAAATAAATCCTAGGTGTGTGTGAAGTAACTCCAACAATTTGTCCCGTGATGAGCCCATTGCAACTTTGCACTTTAAAGTCAGTCACAAAGGACACCTTTTCATTTCCTTCATGTAGGCCTTGTACAACTTGGTGAAATTAAATACATTGATAAAAGGGTACCTAACGATCCCAATGTAGTTAGAAACATGTCCATAGTTAGTTTTGGAATTTGCCTTACACCCTTAATGATTAACCATATATATAACAAAATGTTTTGTCTAAAATTGTGCCCTCCAACAATGACTCTCAAGAAAGAATCATTGCATAGGATGCAAGCATGCATGTAAATAATATTAATCCCAAAGACCATTCCTAGTGCGAAATCATGTTGCAGAGATTAGAGCCACAAAATTCAAACACATTGATGTTAATGTGTCGTTTACAAACAACTTATTGGATACCACAAAAACTTCATTGATGAAGTTGTGGAGGTGAAAAGACTAGGAGTTTGTGATTCTAAATTCAAGTGGCACCATGGTTAATAAGCCTTCATCCTGCCTACATTTTATTGGGGATTCTTGTTGTTGTAAAAATAACCTTGAAATTTCTAATAAAGAAACCAATATTATCTCAATTTTTCTATATGCTATGATGAAATATCTTTAAACATTTAAGTCATCGGCTCACACCAAAGTCAAATTTTTTTTGAATATTTTTAAGCCATAGGCTCACACCAAAGTCAATAAAATCTTTTGAATATGAATAAAATCTTCAAAGAATAAGTCACAAAATTTACTTGATTTATAAAAGCATTCATCTTTGTTTAAAAACTTGAAATCCATTGTGTTGAGCTCAAGTGTTAGAGTGCCAACCAATACCAATGCAAATTCATGCTTAAGGAGAATTGACTTAGAGAATGAGACCACTAAGGAAGAAAACCCAATGCTTAATTTTAATATTGATACATCATGCATCTTAATTGCTTAGTAATTGTAGAGGTGTGTTGCCATGACATATTAATATGGGTATTAAATTTTTGGGCATGACCCACTAATTAATATTTGTTGGAAACTATGTTGTCATTGATGTCAAAGGTAGACATGACTGTGACAATCATGGATGTAATGGATGTCATTGATGTCACAGGAAGGTGGAGACTAACTGTCATCAATGTCATTGATGTCAAAGACAAAGGGAGACTATGCCTATGTGTGTTGATGAGTTAATGCACCTCTGTGTACTTACCCTGAGTTATGAAGCCAAGAGGATTGCATATGAATAGTTAATCATAAGATGAACAAGACAACTCTGCTGAAGTGAAAACAAAGTTCCGAGGATGTAGAGGAGGTGTTGAGCAAGTGCTAAAGGCAGGACAAAAATATCCCACATGCATAAGAAGAATCGATTTCGAAGGGTGTATCTTGCAAAAGAAATTTTATATAGCTTGAAGGAAAACAAACAAGCCACATAACCCTGTGCACAAAGTTACCTTTTAGTAGTGGAGCCCAACATATCTCATATAGACATATCAAAGTAATAACTTGAAATGCATTGTTAAATTTTATGGGGGCCCAATCACTCGATACCTCAGTGGCCTGGTGGTCTCGGTGCCCCAGTGATCCAATATCATCATATCAGATATCGACATGATGGAGCGTCAATGTAGTGTTGAAGCCTAGGGGATCGATACCCGGTGGGAAAACTCAGATGCCACATTAGTGTCATGTGTCTAATGAGATTAATGCCACATCATAGAGATTCCGTTAGAACCATGTAAGAAACCAAGATAGTGCCATGTGTCAAGTACTAAGTCAACATAGTGACCGAACAAGGATGGAGGACCTGATGATGTCAACAACGCCACATCATTCACCACGAAAGCACCACGTCAATGCCACAAATGCAGAGGGAGTCCACATTAGTGCCATGTGTCAAGCCACATTCTAGTGTTGAGTCAACATGATATCCTAACAGGGCCAAAGGAAGTGATGATGTAATAGAGCCATGTCATCCAATACATGCGGAAGGAGTCAACGTGGAAGACCATGTCACTTGCCATGTCATATCACATATTGGATGAATGAGAGAAACTTTGAAGTGTTGAAGTTCTAGGGGTCCGATGGCCCAGTAGGCCAATAGACCTGGTGGTCGAAACATGGAGAAAAGGTTCTATATCGGATATTGAATATCAGAAGTCTGGAGTATTGAAGTGGTGAAATCCTAGGAGGTCGATGGGATGATACCTCGATAGCCCAGTATCAAAGTTCCACATGCGAGGTTCCATATCATACCATGTTAAAAGGTTGAGGGCATATGGTTGAAGGACCTAGAGGCCCGATGATTCTGGTGCCCAGTGGCTCAATATATCAGATCGAGACAGAATATAAAGGCATGCGGTAGAAGGCATGGGGGTCCAATAAATCGGTAGGTCCGGTAGTCCCAATGTCCTGGACGACCCAATAGCTCGGTGATCCGATAAATCATCAAGCAAACAAATCAACAATTGAGATTGAATCTTAATCTAATCGGACGATTGTTGAGTATTGAGTGTTATGTTGTGTGTTCCAAGACCCAATGCTCTTGATATGGTAAGAATAAATCGACATATGAGATCAAAACATGGAAAGATCGAACGACTACTGAGTGTTGAGGTCATGTTGCTTCTTTTGGTGGCAGAGAACATATCGACGGGCGTGATTTGATTCAAGGGGCGATCCAACGATACATGTGCATTAATTTTATAGAGAGAGACCAATGAGAAAATCACACATCAAACCAAATGGGGTTTTAGATCTATATGAAAGGAGTGTTGTAGCCCAATTTTCATGGAAAGAACAATATTTGAAGCCGACCAAACGAGTATATTATTTTTTTATGTGGACAAAGCTTCGATGAAGGAACATTATAAAAAAGATTTCCTTATCATTTTGAAGTGTGTGAGAAAGTGAGTGAGAGTGGATCATGTGAAGAGAAGATCTGAGGATCTGAGGTCTGAGAATGACAGAGAACGAAAGGAAGATAATGTAATTGTCTAAGGGTGGCTAGGAGGTGCAAGGTCTAAGGAACTTCTAAAATTAAGCAGCTTTTGAATTGAAGGAGAGTGTTGTGACAATAGAGACAGAGAAAAATAAATGTGTAGGTGAAGACTTGAAGCAAAGAAATGATTTGGTAAGATTGGTGTCTCCAGTAGGTTGATCTTGTTGAGTTGGTGCTCAGCTAAGGAGACTGGTTTCTCCAATAGGTTGGTGCCTACAAATATTGTAGTTGTATGTTGGTTCCTATAGGCATTGCTGAGTTGGTGCTTAGTTGGGGAGATTTGTGTCTCATGTAGGTTGGTGCATGAAAACTTTGTAATAGTAGGTTGGTGCCTACATGATTTTATAAAAAGTTTTTTGGTTTTCTCCCATTTGGGTTTCCACGTTAAATCTTTGTGTATTGTGGATTATATGTTTCTCATTAACTACTTAAAGTTGGTAGAGTAATAAATTGATAAAGATTGTAAGAAAATTAAAATAAATCTTATACTGATTGACCCCCCTAAGAATAAGTAAGTGTGCCAATAATTGGTATCAGAGAAGGTTCCTTCAGAACCGTCTAACCATTGGAAGGTGAATGCCTACAACACACATGGATAGATAGGAAGGTTTTTCTACAAACATAGCTCCATTATTTGGTGGATCAAATTATGCATTTTGGAGCATAAGAATGAAACATTATTTGATGGCACTTTGGTTTGACATCCGGAGTGAAGTTAAGAATGGTTACATAGCTCCAACAAATCCATCTGTAGATACAACTGGAAAGAAGCTTAGTGACAATAAATCTAAGGCCATTGGTACAATTCTGAATGGTATGTAAGATTCAATATTTGTCAAATTCATGTATTGTATTTAAGAAAAAGAGTTGTGGGACAAGTTACAAAGAATATATTAAGGGGATGACAAGGTCAAGAAGGAAAAACTACAAATCCATAGAGGACAATTTGAGACTCTTAAGATGAATGAAGAAGAAAGTATTGCAACCTATTTTCTTCGTGTGTATGAGATTGTCAACATTATTCCGAGGATTGGGTGAAGAGATTAAACAAACCATCATTGTGCAAAAAGTGCTTAGGTCACTTCCCTCAATATTCAATCCCAGTATATCTGCCATTCAATAAACTCACGACCTAGACAATCTAACTATGGATGAGTTGTATGGAATCCTCATTGCATATGAGATGAGGATAGAACAAGATGAGCCAACAAAGACATCACGGAAGGAAGCAACCTTCAAGGCATAAAATAAGATAAAGACAGAAGAATACAAAACAAATGACATCTCAGACAGTGAATCAGATGTTGAAGAAGTTAACTTTGACAGAAAACTCAAGAGAGGATCAAACTAATACAAAGGTAAGTTTCCCTTTAAATGTTTTAATTGTGGAAAAGTAGGACACTTTTATGATAAATTTCCTTATGGAAAGAGTATAAATAGTAATTAAAAAGAAGATTCCAGCTTCAAAAAATACAAGAAGGACAAGACTAAAAAGAGGATAAAGTTCTACTGACAAAAGAAGAATCTATATACCAATGAGGATAACATCTCTTTAGATGACAGAGACAATGAAAAGAGATTTTCTTCATGGGTCTAGAAATAAAAAAATATGTCCTAGAAAATAGAGACACATATTCAACAGAAGAAGACAATCCTGAGATTTATGCAGAAGTAGATCTTGAATCATAACTCATTAGTTCCTTAGAAGAAATAGACAAACTCAAAGAAAATAATAGAAAGGAAAAAAAGAAATTGCAAAAATATGAAGAGGAGGAACATGATCTTGAAGAAACAAAGAAGAACATTATTATCCTGAAAGCTCAATTAGAAGAGGAAAAAAGGATAGATGAATTGATAGAAAGACAACTAGAAGAAAATGAAGAACATTGTGAGAAACTTGAAGCATAAGTTACCTCTCTAAGAAAATAATTAGAAAAGATAGTCACCTAGCTGAATACAAACTTAAAATTTGAAAAGAGTTATGCAATTCTAAATAAAATTCTCAGCAGTAAAAGGTCACCATTTATCAAAACAGGTCTTGGTTATGAATATAATCAGAAGACCCTTGAAGAAGATGCAAACCCTAAGTCACCATAAAATAAAATTGAAGAGAATCCTGAAAGCTATGCAAATGTTCTTAAAAGATCCATGATCCATATTATTTTGAGAATGACATGAAGGAAAAAATATAACAAAGATATAACAAGGAGATACATAAAGATATTTCAAGGAACACAATAATGCAGTAAAACTTATATTCTATTAATGACCGTTTGAAATATGAAAGACTGTAAAATGCAAAGCACACAAGCTAACGAGAATGGTGGTAACTTATCTCTGAAGAGAGATGTATTGGCTATGCTCATTTGCAGGAAGTTGATTACAATGAGGCTCCAAAGGCATTTTTAACATAAACCATAAATGATAAAACCCCAAACATCCAAAACCCTAACCCCGGAAGATGAAAGGCCAAAAGGTTTGTGGGCCTTGATGGGGGTAGTTGATACGACAACTTCCCTAGGGTGAAAATTTTGCATACGATATTTGTTTGGGGAACTTGGTACCCCACTAGAAAGGTCTAGTTGAGGAGTACACATTCCAAATGGCTTAAAATACCCCAACGGAAAAATAATGGGTGTTGCCAAGTCAAAAAAACGTCATTTAGGGCCTCAAAACGACCCCAGAAGTTTGGGACTCGAAAAACTGTAAAAAAAACTGCCAAGATTGAAATTGTAATTTGAGCCAGTGGAATAGGTGGGCATCCATCAATGTCCACCTGTATCACTCTAATTGCAGAAATGACAACAACAAGGAAAGAAATCATAACTAGAAAAACATTGTTTTTTTACTCAAGAAAGATAAGAATGTGTTTATAAGTGTTGCTTCACCAATAAGACCCTTCACAACTGGGTATCAAAATCTCTTTCTCAATTATTGTTTTTCTTGAAATAATTTTGGTTATAAGGCAATAGATTGTAGAGCTTATGGAATAAATGACTGTATGAGAAATAAAAGTAGAAGCTTTCACAAGAATTACAAGGATGACCATATGAACAACAAGACTAGAGGTTTTCATGGGTATGTTGATAGAAACTCCAACCCATTTTCTCCCCTACATGATAATGTTGAATGTTACAAATGCAATAACTATGGACACATAGCATGGGATTGTATAAGAAACATGACAAAATTTTATAGACAAGGATACAAAAAGGTATGGAAGAGAAAACAAGAAAAATAAAATAAGGAAGAATATGAACTAGCTTGGTATGCACAAAACAAAGAACATAATGCCATCACCAAACCAAAAAAGATACTACAAAAGTTTGGAAGAGGAAACAACGAGAAGAAGAAAATACATCCTTGTTGGTTCAGACTACACTCCTAGCACAAAATAGATGCCCAAACCACATAACTAGTGGACCAAGGTTTGTGAATGGTGTGACCAGGAAAATGATTTCATGCAGAGATAGGGTTGTTTCTCTTAATGCCAATCATACCAAGGTAGTAAATCAACATCCCGAAAATATGTCTGAAGTGAACTTGATAAGAGAGGTAGAAGAAGTTGATATTACTAAATATACAGAGACACTTTTGAAAAGGATGGGACATGTAGAAGAATATCATGAAGTTGCTACGAAGGAAAAGGAACTAGTCTTGAATGATTGGAGACAAATGTTGATAAGAGAAAGAAGGCATTGATTGCAACTAGTTTAAGCAATCACAAAAGCAAATGTCAAAGAGATCCTTCAAGCATCCAAGTAAATAATACAACAATATTGAATAAATCCATGAAGGTATGATAAAATAAGTTTCATAATTTATTCCAGTTGTAATATGGCATATGATAAAATAGAGCAAAGAAGAAGGTTCCCAAGACACAAGTCTGTGCAAAGGAAATGATGAGGCATGAAGTTGAAACACTCAAAGAGGAAGAGATTGGAACAAGTTTAACAACATCACCACTTCAAGTAGATTATAACAAGTTCTTTCTCTAAACTCTGGATTGAGTCTCTACAAGGATGATAGAAATAAACAACTAGAAATAAGATGAAATGTTTGTCATTCACAAGTATGATGTCATTGTGACATTGAAAACAATGTTGAACAAGCACACTGACTGACAAATTTTATAGTAATGATGAAGGAAGTTTAAGACAACAATTTTGGAGGTTTATGGAGTATTACTGATAGTAGATGTTACAATAACTCTATGTGCATGTTTTGAACAACAGAGTAGTGCAATTATCAACAATCTTTTTATGTCCCGTTATACAACAATTCTGGAGGGTCCTGTAGTTGGTAATTTTCAGAGAATACATTGTAGATTGATGGGGCTTATGTACAACATTATGAAATCTTTGTAGTACATGTGATATCCTTTGAAACAAGATTATTATGACAACAATTCACAACTAATGACATATTTTTACAACATATCTAAATTCACTGGAAATAGGGCAGTCAAAGAGGTTCTTACAAAAAAAATTCAACAAAGGAAGAATTAATGATAGGTTCATATAGCATTTTGTTGGTTGTGGAGCTTGATTATCTTCCTGATGCAGAGGTCCTTTGCTTTCAGCCGTGTCTATACCCCATGAAGTATTTACACCCCATAAGTATGTACACTCTTCCACGCGGGGGAGTGCAGAGGGGGGGTACCCCCTTTGCGGGGTCCGGGGGGTCCATCCCCCCGGCTGGGGGGTCTGGGAGCAAGCGGGGGTTCGGGGGTGAAGCCCCCGAAGCAAAAATTGCCTTATAAAAGTATATTGTAATTTCATTGTAAATCTGGACCGTTCATTATAAGGT
>CBVK0100005399.1:0-15471 GCA_900067695.1 Picea abies | reverse complement strand
CCAATTAAGGGGTAATGAGCCAATATTAGGGCTTAACACCTGCAATATCTCTATATTTTTCCTTGTTATATATGTGTCTTCATGTTGTTCTCAATATAATCCAGATCAATGGTATCAGACTAGTCTGCTCTTTGTTGTTGTTGTGTGCATGTCCTCGATGAGGTCAGGTTATCGAGAGTTGGGCCTTGAACTAGTTGAGCTTGGGGAAGAACACTCCCTCCGGCCCAAGCGGCCTCCCATGGAAGAATAAAAGAAAGACGATGGAGTAGAAGATCCTATCACAGTGTTGCTCAAGGAATTCCTCGTGCAATAGAGGAACGAGATGATGGATAATTTCACCCAAATCCTTCGACCGTTGCCAACAACAATGGAGGCACCTTCAACCAAGAGTCACTTCAGAGGTGTGACGCCCTTTAAGGTACAAGTTAACTTTGATATCTCTTTATTTGAAGGTCAGATACATGTCAACACTTTGTAAAAATGGTTAAGTCTGCTAGAGAGTTATTTCGTTGTCCAAACTTTTTCCAACAGTCGAAAAATCACCTTTACACTCCTTAACGCCCTTCCCCGTGATAGACATTGTTGGGAGACTTACTATGAGCAACATGTCAGAGATGAGTCTGCAATTTTTAGGTCAGGACCCACTTGGGAGAATTTTTTTGATGCCATCAAGAAGAAATACTACCTTGTTGGACACTATGATGACCAGTACACAAGATGAACAACTCTACATTAGGAGAGAAACCATATGGTGTCACAGTACACCAACATCTTTCATACCCTGCGCACAAATTTGGGTATTAAAGACTCCAAGTGACACTTGGTTCTAAAGTATCATAGTGGACTACATAGGTACATACGAGCAGATATGGAGTTCGTGGACATATCCTCACTGGGAGTCGCTTACCGACATGATGTCAAGATCAAGCAAAAGTTCAAGAAGAAGAAGAAGCGAGATTCCAGTTCTGAAACCCATCGTAGCAGAAGCAGGGTAAATGTGTCCCTAACTTCCAAAGCATAGGATAGAGCAAGGATGGTGTAGTGTCCCTGATCCGAACCCTTTGTAAATTATACATATAGGTTGGTGGTTCGTTGGTACCAATTGTAAATGTAAATGTACATTTAGGTTGGTGAGTCATTCGCACTAAGTTTTGATGTTGAGCACACTTGAGTGGTGCGCGGAGAATTGTTATCTAGACACGGTGTGCACAGTTTATAGTGTTGCACACACCTAGGTAAGTGCGCATAATTTACAATGTTGTGTGCACTTGGGTAAGTGCACAGGAATGACTTGGAACTCCACAATTTTGAGGCCAAAGAGCCTTTGTATATATGTTTGTGTTTAAGGCTAGTGATCCTGGATGCAAAAGGTTAGTGCGCCTGTATTGTAAATATAATCACCCTCAAGATTGATAATACAATCACATCACTGTGCACAGACTCAAGCCAAACTAAAAAGAGATGGGGGCTAAACTCCATGGAAAAGGAAAAAGGGGGAGCTTAAGTTAAGGGAATATTTTATTAATATTTTTGAAAGTTTAATTTATGGATATGTATTTATCCTAAGTTTCCAAAGGATGGGAACGAGTCACCAAGTGTTTAAAGCTAGTCCTAAATGTGACAAGTGTCAAGTTATAACCATGCAATATATATTTCTTTCCTTAGTGTAATTTAGGGGGATTATCACTCATTTTGGGGCAAATCATTCATGTGAGAAATGCTACAGACAGAAATTTCCTTTGGGAAGGAATATGTATATTGTTGTATCTTATTGTCAATTTGCTTAACCCTATGCTTTGGAAGGTTGGTTTTACTGTCGAAAAGGCAGGTTTTCAGGCCTGTTGTCGAAGAAGTGGGTTGCCAGGCCCGTAAGAACTTCTCTCTGGGTGAGAGATTTGTTGTAAATCTCTCCCTGGTGCGTTGGTAATTAGATACAGGGCTCTGAGACTTCTTGTCTGACATGTTGTTGAATCCCTATAAGGGAAGTGAGGCATTCGATGGACTGTTGAGCAGAGAAGGGGCACACTTCCTTGGTTGGGACAGGCATGTGGGGAATGAGGGATTGTATTTTAGTTGCAGTAGTCAACACCTTGGACCAATTATTTTGTTGAATATCAGTGCATAGTCTAGTGATAGGAACCCTTTTTTTTCCTGTGAAGTTTAAACCCATCTTGGGGGTGACCTGTCGTTGAAAGATTATTGAGCGACAAATTCTATGGCTCAGAGGAATGTATGAGTCCTACAGACAATTGGTGGATTTGCATTAAAGATAAGTGTCTCTTATGAGCTTATACTAATGATTGTATGCTTGTTGTTATTTTATGTTATGGTTTATTTTCTTGTACGAAATTGCATATACATATTGTGGTTAATTATGTGTAATGTTACTGCTTATATGTGTTCCATTTTCCTATAAATTGTGACACATGTGGGAATGTCAGCTATGAGTGCTCCTGTTAGCTAAATGTATGGTTAATATGTACGATGTTTCTTCATGTTATAATATATTTAAGTATTAAATTATATGGTATGACTAGAAGATGCCAAGGCAAGGCATAATTCACCTAGCACGTTGCGAACCAATCCACACGCACAAAGGTGATAGAATCGGTGTGCATTATCATATTGATTGTGTGCAGTAGTAATGTATGGGTAGATTAATTGCGCGCACAACAATTTATAAGTACTTTGAAGAACTATGTGCACGGTAGATTTTTGTTACTTATTTCACTATTATGATTGTAATAAAAGAAGTGTACTTGTAGAGCGAGACTCAACACAAGTTTGGGCGCAGTACCTTAAGGTTGTGTGTATTTAACCCAATCTACTTGTAACAGGGAGAATTATAAGTTGTATTCACACTCTAGGAATTCTAAAGTACCATTTCTCAGTAGTGATCTTGGGTTTTTACAAAGTTTTTCCTAGAGACTGAAATTGAGAATGTGTAGCGTGGCCCAGCTTGAAGATCTTTGGACGTTACAGATGGTCAGCTCCAGGAAAACCATTCCAAGCCACAAGAAAATAATCATAACAGGAAGTCGAATAAGGACACTAGAAAGTGGTGTGAGTTCCACAAAATCCCTTGGAACAACAATGATGAATGTCACTCCAAATATTCATTGTTGGTTGAGACGAAAGCCTCAAATTCAGATGTCGACTCAAAATTTGATTTGCAATTGGAGAAGGGAAAATGGATCATTGATGAAGAACCTAGTGTCACCATCACTACCAAAAAATTCTATCCATAAGAACTAACGGATCCTGAAGAAGGGGAGCACCTCTTCCACTCACAAATATGGGTGAAGGGGACCCCACTCCTTTTCATTGTTGACAGAAGTACCTAGAAGAACCTATTCTTAGCAGAGGTCATCAAGAGGTTGAACCTAACAATGACGCCAAACCCTTATCCATACACCATCATTTGGCTCAACCAAGGATGATACATCCGCGTCAGCGAGTAATGTTGCCTTCATTATGGCATCAACCCCTTCAAATATGAGGTACCATGTGATGTTTCCCCCTTGAAGATTGTGATGTTCTTTTAGGAAAATCATATATGTGGAAGCACCATGTTGTTTGTGAATCTAGGCCCTGTAGTGTAATTATTACTTTGGGAGGTCAACTCTGCAGAGTATCAGAAGAAGTTCCAATTATTGTAGTCTCTTTGATCTCTGAGAAGCAGTGTAGAAAGGTGGTCTCTCAAACTAGGATATTTTTCCTCTTTATGGTTGGGTCGGAAGGTGAATGGAAGGTCACTGCAACTACCAAAATCTCTACATTAGGTCTCTCTACATAGAAACAGCAGATGGAGAATATTGTAGAAGAGCACAAAGATGTCTTTGCCTCGCCTATTGCAGTGCCTTTACACTATCAAGTAAAGCACTCAATTGATTTGACACCTAGTTTTTCTCTACCTAATGGCCCTGTATACAGGCATTCTATTACAGAGAATGAAGAAATCAAATGCCAGATCCAAGAGCTAATTCTGAAGGGCCATATCAGACCAAGCTCCTCACCTTGTGGGAGCCCAATTGTTCTAGTACATAAGAAGGATGGGACATGGAAACTTTGCATTGATTATTGGGCCTTGAACAACATCCCTCTCAAGAACCGTTACCCAATCCCTTGGATTGATTATCTTCTAGATCAACTCAAGGGTGCCAAATTTTTCAGTAAGATTGATCTGAAGTCAGGCTACCACCAAGTGTCAATTGAGAAAACTGATGTATGGAAGATGGCATTCAATTCTAAAGAAGGTCCCTTCGAGTGGATGGTCATGCCTTTTGACTTGACTAATGCCTCAACCACATTCGTGTGAATGATGGATGATATATTTCATCCATTCACAAACTCCTTTGTGGTTGTATATCTAGATGACATCCTCAGCTATAGAAAAACCTAGGAGGAATATTTGAAGCACATTCAACAGGACTTTGTCACCCTACGATAGCACAAAGTATATTCCAATTTGAAGAAGTCTTCATTTAGCATGTAGAGAATCCAATATTTGGGATACATCATGGATGAGTAGGGTGTGCATGTGTATCTAGCCAAGATCCAAGTCATCCACGATTGGCTAGCACTGAATACACTAACTGAGCTTCGCAGCTTCTTGGGCCTCGCCAACTTCTACCATAGGTTTGTTTTTGGGTTCTCTCTTATCGTATGGGCCCTAAGATAGATGACCAAGGATAGAGCCAAGGCCAGATTTTTTTGGGCCATGTCACAACAGAAAGAATTCGAGTATTTGAAACTTTACCTCTGCTCAGCACCAGTCCTTATTCTATCATACTTGTAGAACCCATTTGAGATTGAGACATATTCTTCAGATTATGATATCGGTGCAGTCCTCACTCATGATGGGCATTTAATTGCCTATCACAGTCAAACACTATTTGATGTTGTTTGTTGATACCCCACCTACAACAAAGACATGTACTCCATTATGCAGGCATGTCAATAGTGGAAGCATTACATTATGGGAAAGGAAACAATCATCCACACTTATCATATGCCTCTGTAATTCATGTAGACACAAGGAAAGTTGCAGAATGACCTTCATCAAAATTGGTCCACATACTTGCAGAAATTCCACTTGAACATAAAGTATAAGAAGGGAAACACCAACCATGTCGTATACTTCCTTAGTTGACCCCCGATTGTGGCACTAACCATATTTCTTAACTCTTGTGGGCATGAGACCTTCGGGTGGCCACAATTATACAACAATGAATTTGACTTTGTTGCTTACTATTAGACACTGAGCACAAGAGAACCAGTTCTAGACTTTCATCCCTAAGATGGATTGTTATGCCATTTGAGCCATCTCTATGTTCTTTCAAGAGAGTGTGAAAACCTTATTTGGGAAACTCATTACAGTCAGGCAGAATGACACTTTGGCATGGACAAAATAGTGGCAGTACTTCAAAAGAATTTATTTTGGTCGAAGCTTCGATAATATTTCCACAAGTATATCAGATCATGCACTGCCTATGTCATTTCCAAACCCATTTTCAAGAAACGGGGGCTATACACCCCTATTCCTACTCTTGATAAGCATTGGGAGTCCATCTCCATGTATTACATGTCTAGTCTACCTTCAACCAAGCATGGTAATGACTGTTTCTTCATGGTCATTGATCGATTCTTTAAGATGGCAGTTTTGGCACCCTGCAAGAAGAGTATCACAAACGAGGCCACTGCTAAGCTCTTCTTCGAACGTGTTTGGGTTTATTTTAGACTCCCACGGACCATTATTTTATATCGATATAGTAGATTCTTGAGTACTTTCTCGTCCAGCCTATGGTCGATGATGGAAACTAAGCTAACCAAATCGACTGCCTTCCACCACAGATTGATGGACAAACAGAGGTAGTCAACAAGATGATTGTTAATATCCTAAGTATGTACAACTCCAAACATTCATGCACATGGTATGATATCATTCTTTATGTTCAACATAACTACAACAGATCCCTCCACAGTTCTATTGGTCATAGCCCTTTTCATGTGTGCTTGTGGTTTCAGCCATTGGCCCCCGTAAATGCAGCTCTTCCCATTGCAGTTGCACAAGAAGAGTCCTCCCATGCTTAGACATAGGTTGATCGAGCAACCAAACTTTTTTAATAAATCCAACACATCCAACAACAAGTTCATGATATTTTGCAGAAATTCAATGCCAAGTACAAGCAACGCCACGATCAGCATCGGGTACCACACTAGTTTCAGGTGGGAGATAAGGCATGGTTGGATTTGCAGAAAGAACGCCTCACAGGACCCCATCAGAAGCTCCACCCACTCTGATACGGGCCCTACACTATCACCAAGGTTGTGGGTGAGAATGATTTTGAATTAAGTATTCCCCCTTTCCTTGGCTTGCACCTCGTATTTAATGTGGAACTGCTTCAACCATATTTTCCACCTCTCTTGGAAACTTCAAATGTGGTCGATCACTTGGACCCTACAAAACTCAATCATGGTTGCATTCAAAAGGTGATAGTTGATCATATCATGGACACCAAGATGAAGGGCACCCGCCAAAAAAACATCTAACTCTATCGGGTCGTCAAAGTAGGGCAACGTCTTCACCATACATGTTCCACTAATTTATAATGGTTCCACATCTTGGAAATTTTTCTACAGGTTTTTGGGTCCCAAACTTTTGGGGTCGTTTTGAGGCCCTAAACGATGTTTTTTTGGCATGGAAACGCCTAGAATGTAGGCAAAGGTGGATGCTAGGTATTTTAGTATTTGTACTTCTCGACTAGGCATTTTCGATGGGCTACCAAGCAACCCAAATGGATATTGTATACAAAATTTATGCCCCTGGGAAGTTGACGTAACAACTAACCACATCAGGGCCCACAAACCTTTTGGCGTTTCATCTTCTAAAGTTAGGATTTTGGATGTTTAGGGTTTTCTCATTGATGCTTTATGTTAAAATGCCTCTTCGGCCTCTTTGTAATCAACTTCTTGCGAATGAGCGTATCTGACACATATCTCTCTTTAGGGATAAGCTACCACCATTCTAGATAGATTATGTGATTTGCATTTTACAGTCTTTTGGATTCCAAATAGTCATTAATAGAACCTGAGTTTAAATGCATTACTATGTGTTTCTTGAATATCTTTGTGTGTTTCCTTGTTATATCTCTTCCTCCATGTCATTCTCAATATAATATGGATCACCTTCGGTAACCACTCACACAACCAAATCAAATATCAACACACCAATGTTTTTATGTTGTAAAACCCCTATGGGGAAACATCCACGACCCCAATCAATGTGGCCACTTGAGGTAATTAATTAATGCAAACAAAAAATATGACAATAAAGTTTCTCATAATCGATCATCAATAAATGACCCTCCATGCTCTTCAAATAGAGATCATGGACCAATCAGGTGTTAAGCCATGGATCAATGTAGTTGTTAAGATCAAGGAAAATATGAGTCGTTGGATCACTTTATGTCTAGAACATATCGTGATCGTCAGATTACATAATTACAAATTCATACAGATGCATACTAAAGAAACACACTTTAACCTAATGACACATTATACCAAGTTGATCTTTACTAACTCCTAAGTGTATAAATATCCTAGCATCCCCCCTTAAGAACAACTTGGGATAGGATTGAAGGATTTACAAAGGAGACACAATAGGAGAAGGAAGGAGGAATTAAATCATATCCCTCGTTAATAATAACTTCCTGAAATCCTAATGTAGATCGAAGTTTATAAAAAATTGCTTTTGCAATAGACTTTGTGAAAATGTCTACAACTTGATCTTATGTAGGGCAAAAGAGCACTTCAATAACTCGATAATGAATGAGATTTCTAATGAAGTGCATGTGTAACTCAATGTGTTTTTTACGCTGATGTTCAACTGGATCTTTGGCAAGCTTGATGGCACTTTGATTTTCGCACTAGAGGGTGATCGGATTTTGCTGTTGGAATACAAATCTGAAAATATGTGTTGAAGCCACAAGGCTTCTTGACTTGCATTAATCATTGATTAGTACTCTACTTATGTTGAATCAAGAGAAATAACATGTTGTTTCTTACAATCCCAAGTGACAGTTCTATAACCAAGGATGAAAACATAACCTACTATAGAATTTCAATCATCAGGGTCACCAGCCCAATCTGAATCAGTGAAACCAACCAACAAAGGATTCCCCCTTGAACAGTAATGTATCTGAAATTGAACTATACCCCAGACATATGGAAGTATCCTTTTAGATTCTTTCCAATGGATTTCATTAGGTGTTTTCATATACCGAACAACAAGACCAACATCAAAGGAAATATCAAGACATGTATGAGTCAAATATAAGAGGCTACCAACTAACGGATGATACAAGATGGCAACAAATTCGGGAGTAGTACAAGTTGCAGCAAGTTTGACTCTATACTGGAAGGGAGAAGGCGATGGTTTAGAATCATCCATGTGAAAGTGAAAAAGAAGGTCACAAGCATACTCATATTGTGAAAGAAAATTTCCTTTTTTGGTTTGCAATACTTGGAGGCCAAGGAAATAATGCAAATAGACTAAGTTTGTCATCTCAAATTTATTTTTAAGGTTGGATTTCACATGGGTTAAGTTTACGGTCACCACCAGTGAGGACAAGGTGATAAACATAAAGAACAAGGATTATGAGATGGCTTCCCACTTTCTTAGTATAGACATTAGGGTCAAAATGACATCTAGAAAAGCCAATGTCAAGAAGAGATATATCCATTTTGGCATACCAAGATCAAGGAGCTTGTTTAATACCATAAAGAGATTTATTAAGGTGAAAAAAAAGGATCGAGTCATTATGGAGATATCCAGGAGGTTGTTCCATGTAGATTTCTTCTTATAAATCCCCATGCAATAAGTCGGATTTGACATCCATCTTATGGACCTCCCATTTATGTGAGGCAACAAGGCCTAGAACAAGACAGATGGAATTCATTTTGGCTATGGGGGGAAATGTTTCATTATAGTATATGCCTTCAATTTGATAGAATCCTTTGGAAACTAATCAAGCCTTGTGTATTTCAACACTTCCATCTAATGCATACTTATTTCTATACACCCATTTACATCTGACAAGATTTCTTCGTTTCAGAAGCAGTACAAGATCCCAAGTATCATTTTCCATTGAAGAGCGATACTCTTCATTCATTACTATATCCCAAGATGGATGAACTAAAGTTTCTACAAATGTGTTTGTATAATGAGTCTTTGAAACTTGAGTCAAAAGAAAAGAGGCTCGTTGGAACCATGAACGTGTTCGATGATGATCTAAATGATCACCGACAACTTTACCATATGCTTCTCAGTTAGAACGGATCCATCTAGGAAGCAATGGTACTGGTGCAGGTTCATGTTCAATGGACTCATCTAGATGAAGGTGAGTAGGCAGAGGTGGATTTTCATCCTCATTGTCATCTTCTAAAGAAGAAGAAACGATAATAGGAATAGAAGATGGCGCAAACTTCAAAGATGGATCGTGGGCCGAAGATGGCACAAACGTTGAATTAGGCTTGCAAGCCAAGAGGTTTTCATCAAATTTAACATCTCTTTTAATAATAATTCATTGGAATGAGGTTGAAGAAGTATGCAACCTTTGAAATCTTTAGAATATCCAACAAAAATGCACTTCTCACTTTTAGGTTGCAATGCTTTCATTTTTTCATTAGGAATGTGAGCCCATGCTACACTACCAAATACACGGAAGTGGCTTACATCTAGCTTAATGTTAATCCATGTTTCTTTTGATGTTATATTTTTTGAATCCTTGGTGGAAGTGCGATTTGCTATGTAATTTTCACAATTGATGGCTTCTTTCCAATAATTAAGACTTAATACCTTAGATTGGATCATACAATTTCCCATTTCTTTTCATGTGTGATGCTTTCTCTCGGCAACACCACTTTGTTGTGGTGTATATGGAACAATGTGTTGCATTTGAATGTCTTGTGCAGTGTGGTAACTTGTAAATTTATTGTTCACATATTTTCCTCCATTATTTGTTCTTGACCTTTGAAGTTGATGTCCAAATTGTTTTTCTACAAGGGCATTGTAGGCAAAAAACTTGTCAAAACTTCACTTTTAAGTTTTAAGAAGTAAACCCAAGTGTGTCTAGAGAAGTCATCAATGAAAGTTAATAAATACTTGCACCCAGAGAAAGAAGGAGAAGAAAACAGACTACACAATTCACTATGAACAAGTTGCAAAGGGGTTGACGCGTTCCAAGGGACACGTTTGTCAAAATTGTCACGATGATTTTTTTCGAGAACACAAACAACACAAACACCATATGTGCAAGAAACAAGAGGAAGACTAGTCATCATATGTTGATTACATAGTTGTTGCAATGAGAAATAGTTTATATGACCAAACCACTCATGTCAAAGTTTACTCAAGTCATCGCTATGAGCAACAAAAGCTGATGAAAAATATGATGACCAAAACTTATCAAACTTGTAAAACCTGATAATATCATCAACAATTCCAATTTCTAGGACATGCTTAGGATGTTTTAAATCCTTGATTACAAATTTGTGAGGTTAAAACTCTATGGTTTTACCTTCACCTGAATGAGTGATTTGATACAATGATAGAAGGTTGCTGGAAAGACTTGGAAAACATAATACATTATTGAAATGACCATTATCTACCTTAATTGTTTCATACCCTACAACACTAAGATATCTATCATCACCAACAACAAAAAAATATGGTGCTACATTCATTTAAAGTAGAAAAAATGGCTTTATCCTTAGCCATATGTTAAGATTCTCCAGAATCAATAAGCCACTCATCGAAAGAAGAAGTAGAAGTTGCATTAAAGGAGAAACTAGAAGCAAAAAGTGCATGTCCATGAGAAGAAGAAGAAGAAGAATCAATATCGATGTTGTGCTTCTTCATTGTTGCTTCTAAAGCTTCCATATTTTTAAAACATTCAGAATCCATATGACCATCTTTCCCATAAAACTTGCAATGTTTTTTAGTCTTCTTACTTTTGGATTTTTCTCCTTTGTCACCATTAGGAGTAGAAGATAGTTTAGAGGGTTTGGGACCCTTGTTTTGTTTGTTTTTGTGGTGAGGATGTTGTTTCTTGGTATTCTTGGATTTATCTCTCTGTTGGGCCACTAAGGATTTCTTGGATGTACTTCAAATGTTCATCGATCCAAGTTGCACAAGCTTATCTTTCTCTCAAATCAGAGAATAACAAAAGTACTTGAGAGAGAGGGTTCTTGATCTAATCCTAGGAGCGATAAGTTTCCAATAATTGGTTGTTTATGTCACTCCTTCAAAAGGGTCAGTTATAGATCGTTTTACTTGAGCGATGTGCATTCAAAGGTAAAGCTGAAGTATTATAAGCTTGAATTCGAAGTGAATGAAAACTCTTTAGTTTTCCTTATGTGTGATATGTCATGCTTGCATTTAACATCATATGTGCGATATGTCATGCTTGCATTTAACATCCTATGTGCGGAAATTCATAGAAAAACAACATAAGAACATAATAGACATAATGGATATGGCACTTCCCTTGATAACGAAGTTCACCCAATGGGGGCTACCTCTCTGGGTCATGCTCCAAAGCCTGACCGCTTTATCTCGTTGTAATTATGTCTCTCCTTTACAAGTTGTAAGGCCAAAGTCCCTTTTTGGTGATGGCAACAAGAGATCGAAATGTGATCAAGAATGTATACATCTTCACAAGTTCTCATACTCATGAGGCATCCATGATGCTGACATGGACATCATTCCCACATACTCAATACATAAAAAAAAAGGAAGAATAAAATATGACCCCCATCAACATGGAGCCATTAAAAGCCTTAGATTTGTTGCTCATATCCAAGCATAAATATGTACGCCATACAAAAGATCCTGAAACCACGAGATCCAAAACTGCTTCATTGGCCACTTATCATGCAAGTGCCACAATTTCTATGTGACATATAATTGACGAAATTGATGTGAAAGAAGAGAAGAAAAGAATAGATAGAAGGAATAAGTTGATCTTGTTGCCTTACTGCAGCCTCTCTATGCTCCTTCAGACCTGTAACACACACTCTATGATGCAACATTTAATGAAAAAACAACATAATGAAAAGCATGCTTACATTGGCTTCTCCAGCACTTAACTTGCTTATCTGAAACTCTGCTGCAAAAACAGACCTCGTCATTGGATTCGCGTCATTGAATCACCTAAAAGACTATCAAATCATCTCCATCTGAGTCGGACACTTTCAGGCCCAAGAGACACCTCTTCCTCGGTTATCGTGCCACTGCCTCTACAATAAATGACTCATTCTAGAGTTAAGCTAAAAAAATCTTTGCTCATATCAGAAAACTAACACCACCACTGTGTTCCTGGCGTCATTTTACCTAAAAATGATTGTCTCCACGCCTCGATCTGAGTCGGACACTTTCATACCCAAGAGGCACCCTTGCCTTGGTTTGCATGAAAAAATTTGTACTAGGCCATACAGTCCATACGGCCCGTACCAGGTCATATGGGCGTGCTCAGCTCTCCACTCTCATGCTCGGTGTGTGTCTCGAATGCACTCTCTGAACTCTGAACCAGAGGTCTCCTTATATAATATTGTGTGGGTGGTTAGGCATAAATGAATCTGTTGGCGTTGGGTAGAAAAGCTAAGTTTAGGGCGTTGGTTGGCGGAGGTCCCGGGGTCAAATCCCACGGGCCTCCCATTTTTGGCGAACGGTTATAACCATTTTTGCACATACCCAGCTAAATTTGGTGGGTGGACACTAAACTGGCATAATGTGCTAAATATGGTGGAACTACCACTAAAATGGCAGAGATCCTGGTGACAATTTAGGTGGCTTCTATGTTTGGTGGAATATGCCATATATGGCAGAACCACCCCAAATTTGGCGGTTGCCTTTAATATTTTTATTTTTTATTTTTTGGTCACGGAGTGTCATTGTGCATTTTGGGGGTGCCACGTGGCGCCTCCCTATTGGGCCACATGGCAGCCTCTGATTTGTCCACTTCTACATGATGACGTCATGTGGATGGTGTGACATGGCACTTTTTTACTGGTCCACGTGGTGCCCTAAAAAGCTCGAATTTGAGTGACACGTGGCAGCCTCTGGTGCTGCCACATGGAATGATGACATCATCATGACACATGTCACCCTCTTCGTTTGCCATGTAGTTTGTATGAACATTGACATCATCTGTACTGATCCTGACGTCAACAGTACAAACGCTGACTCATCCCTGTCGATTGGGCTGGGTTGACCAAAACTTTGACCGCTTATATCTTTTGTTCTGTAACTCCGTTTGATGAGTCATTTGTGTCGTTGGAAAGATTGTGACGCACTCTTCATGATCATGTTGTTTTAATTGAGTTTTGAGAACTTTGATTTTTTTTCCCTTTTCTGCATGTTGAGGCCATTCTAAGCATTCTAGGACACTTCTGAAACTTTTGTGATGTTCCCTAGGTCCATTCGGATCAGTTCTTTATAAGCACTCCCTAAAGATTCTCTAGTGGAATAAAAAGTAGATACAAAGACAGAATATGCACTACCAAGCTTAGCAAGAATAACATATATGCATCAATCATCTTTCAGATCTATTTTGTAGTCTATACATAAAATTCTAAGTGTTTTAAACATAGATAAATAATATTCAATGCAAAGAAAATCATTGGGACTTAAATTCATTAACTAATTTTCTATCTGGTGGGTTCAAATAATATTGTGTTTACCAAACACGTCTTCAAGTTTTTCCCAAGCTTTATCTAGGTCATCAATTCCTTGAAGATGAAACCTTAAATTGGGAGAAATGGGCATTGTGATTAGTCCACATGCTTCATCATTATTATTATCCCATTTGGCTCTCTTGTTGACATTAGTGGGGGCTTATTATTTTCCCAAGGTAATTTGGTGCAAACCTTTACTTCTTAGTACATCCTCCATATAGAATTTTCATGAGAAGTAGTTGGTACTGGTAAGCAAAATATCATTGGGAGAATCCATATTAAATATGCAAAGAATATAGATTTAAAACATGAAAATAATGATCTGGATAAAAAGCTCTCGAAAAATAGGTTGTTTAAAAAAAATGACACAGAAAATGGACTTTGGATGTGAAAGTTATGTCTTTTTAAAAAAAGACATAAGCGATAACTGAAAAGCCGCGTGGCAAGTAAAGCTTGGTCCATGTGGTGATGCCCCTCCTTCTCTAACTCTCTTTTAACATCATTTTTACAAATAAGTTGCTTATGAAGTGACCCACGTTTATAGAATAAGTGGGAATCGCTTTTACAATATAGTTACTTTGTAAATTAAAGTTGTATGCAAAAAGTAACTAAAAATGAATATTAAAGCTTTACAATGAATGCGTGAACTTTTTCAAAAAGTAACAGAAAAGAGACTTGAACTCAAGACCTCTTGGTAAGTAAATCAACTTTCAACCAAGTTAGATAGTGCAAAACACATTATAGTCTTAAGAAGAACAAAGTTATCGACTTAACGATAATTGTGACCTCAAAACAAGAACTCTAGCCCTTAAACCTATATTTTTTGCATAAAAAACATGAAAATCAACCCCCAAAACAAAAAGTGGTGTTACTGGTAGCACCATTTTTTCTAACCATGTCAAAATTAAAACATTTTTCAAGCATAGCCTTAAAAAATCAAATAATTGCTCAAAAAAACCTTAAAATCAACACATGAATAAAAAAGTGATGCTACCTAAAGCAAAATGTTTTTTTCTAAACTGTAAAATTATAGCTAATTACTACTTAATTGAAACTGCGGCATTGACAACAAATTCCTATGCAAATAAAAAAACCCAAAATTGGATCCTAAATGGTCACTTGAAAATTTATTTACTAAATTTTTTTTGTTTTTAAATTTACATTAAAAGTAAATAAAGATAAAGGAGAAAATCTTCGCAATTTTTTTTTAAATGAAGATAAAAACACATTTAAAAAAATATATTCAAAACACTAATTTTCAAAAAAAAAAACCATTAAAAAAAGAAAGGAAACAAAACTAAAAAGAAATGAAAAAAAAAAAAAATCCTCGTAAAACATTAATTTAAAATAAATAAAAAAACAATAATCTTCACAATTTTTTTCAAATGAAGAAAAAAACACATTTAAAAAAATATATCCATAACCCAAATTCAAAAAAAAAAGACATTTAAAAAATGGGAAAAAAAAAATGAAAAAAAAATAAAATTAACCCAAAAAACAATCATTTAAAATAATAATAACACTTGAAACCTAAAAAAAAATAAAAGAAAAAAACCAAAAAAATACTAAAAAATCTATAAAAAAAAAAAGAAATTCAAAAAAATATTTTAAAAAAAAATCTAAAATAAAAAAACAATATTAAAATTCTCTAACCTAAAACTGTTTAATTAAAAACTTAAAAAAATAAAAATAAATAAATAAATAAATAAAAATTGAAATATATATATATATATA
>CBVK0100005398.1:0-15471 GCA_900067695.1 Picea abies | reverse complement strand
ATGACCCTAAGACCTTAACGCCTAATAAAATTCTTAAAATGACTCCCCTAATGAAATTGTCGCCCTGTTCAAATCAACACCTAAATTAAAACATCTCTAAGTTCAATTGACAAGCCCTAAGAAAAGATTCTACAAAAATAAACCTAGGGCGTAAACTAAAACCCTCCTAGGTGTTAATAAAAGTCTTATTAAAAGTGAAGGGGATAAAGTAATGGGGGAATTAATTTAAGTGAAACCCATGGCTTTAAATGATGAAAAAGAAATAAAATTTATTAAAAATGTGGGAGTATAAAAGCTATGAATTTAAAAATACATTGAAAAGATTAAAAGCCACATTTATCTTTTGGGTTCAAAAAAAATAACAAGAGAAAATTAAATAATAGGATAAAAGAGACTAAAAATTGAGGAGTAATTTAAGGAGTAATTTAAGGAGTGATTAATGAGTAAATTAAGGAATAATTTAAGGAGTGATTAAGGAATAAATTAAGGAGAAATTTAAGGAGTGATTAAGGAGTAATTTAAGGAGAAATTTAAGGGGTGATTAAGGAGTAATTTAAGGAGTGATTTTGGGGAAGTGAGAGAATTGAGTCTTTTAATAATTAAAAAGAAATTAATTTTGGAGAATCAGAGGCATGTGTGACACTTGGACAGCGGAGACTGTTAGAGGGTTAGTCATTAAAAATTAATTAATTAATGATTTATGAATTAGGTCAGTCTCAAAATTCTATAAAAGGAGGGGAAAGGAAGGAAGAAGGGGGAGAACGGTTAGCGTAATGTTACGCTACCAAATTGTGGCTTGACGGGTTGCTTGTGAGGAGTTGGGTATATCTCAGCTGTGATTGGAGTGGTAGCTCAGCCGTTGAGGCTTACTGAGATGCTATTCTATCTTTGGTTCTTGTGTGGCCCCTTTGCGGCTCGGGGGGCTAAGGGGGAAGAAGAGTACCCCTAGCATTTGGCTAGGAGGTACCGGTGAGCTTTCTTTGGTCGGCAAGCAGAAGCGGCATAGAGCGAGGGAAGCGGCACAGCACGCGGGACGTCTCCGAAGCGGGCGTGTGGCTAAGGTATGATTTAAATTGGTAAAGTATAATGCATTTTACTTTCGGTAATTTAATGTTATTGATGTTGAAATCGTGGAATTTTTATGGCATTTGTATATTCGGCAAATTTCAGTTCTGCAAGATTGTGTGAGTTGTTCTGGCAAATGTTAAAATTTTTACCGCCGTTTTGGACATGAGAAGAATATAGTTTGTTGGGCGTTTTTGGGAACGCACGGTGACGATAGGAGGTCGTTACATGAAGAGACACTACGGTGTGTTAGGTTGAACCTCTCTACATCATCTTTACAAACCCATGCGAGGGTAGGGACCAAATTTATATTTAGAAGCCTCTGATGGGAACCATACAAAAAGACTCTGACAACAAAATAAAACTGAAGCTAAATATCTAGATCAACTTGCCATAAAATGTTATCACTTGACTCTGCAAAATATTCTTTATCATTCATAAAATTTAATTTATAAACAAACAAGAAAACATAGAAGGTCAAAGATAAATGGGTAAAACCATGAAGGTGGGTAACACTTTTGAGAGAATCGAGTCTCCAAAATTCCTAGAGACCTTTTTTCAGCTGAACTAATACTTCTTTTGGACGAAACTCTTATTTTTTCGGCTGAAAAATATTTTGGCCGAACCTTTGGACGTCAAATCAAATGGTACCGTGACGACACCCTCAATTTTCATGTACAATATTAGCCAGATATATTTTTTTCATCCAGTAACACCTTTTTGGATGAAAGATATTTTGATCGAAATATTCATTCAGTCGAAAACTTACTAGCGAGACATATTTTTTCAATCGGTACGAACTTTTTGGTGGGAAGATTGTTCGGTCGACAGGTGTTTTCGTTTGAAAACAAATTTTGGCCAAAAAAGGTTTTATGTATTGCCTGCACATCAGTCAGTCCATCCTTTTTGAACTGCTGACAGTCTGGTGCATGAGAGCTTGGTCATTGTTGGTCGTTGTTGGTCATTGTTGGTGCATGAGAGCTTGGTCGTTATTGGTCATTGTTGGTCATTGTTGGTGCATGAGAGCTTGGTCGTTGTTGGTCGTTGTTGGTGCATGAGAGCTTGGTCATTGTTGGTCGTGATCGTTGAGAGTTTGGTGCAAGAGTCTATAATTCTAGTGTAGGTATTTTTTTGTTTTATAAATTACTGTAATCAACCTAAATCATTATAAATTAGCGTAAATGTCACTATTTTTCTGTAAATATCATTGTTTTATAAATTAGCCTAATTCAAGGTATCATAAATTAGCCACACATTAAGATTTTTTGCCCACATTAATTCACTGTCTTTTATTTAGATCTTTGGTGACCATACGATTCACTGTGCTTAATTCATTATGTTGTATATAATATAATCTTTTCTAAAACAATTAATCATCATAAATTAGCTTACTATGTTGAGCCAACCTCAACATCACATGTAATCTAAACAGACCCTCAATTCATCATGTGTAAGCTAAACAGACCCTCAATTCAACAGGAAGGCTCCTCAATTTGGTTGGAAGAAGCAGTTTCAAATCTCTCTAAAACATATGCAATCGTGTAAGATATATAGACCCTCAATTCATCGTGTGTAAGCTAAACATACCCTCAATTCGGCAGACATGCCCCTTAATTTGGTTGGCAGAAACAATTTCAAATCTATCTAGAACATCTTCAACAACAAGAAGACCTGAAACCTCCTAGTTTGCCTCTTCTATACCACTGAGAAGACTCTTAATGATGGGCTTCTATACCAATTTTTTTCCTCTGAGAAAAAATACTTTAACATATAAAATCTTCTTGAAGTCGGCTAAGTCACCTTTAGCGTGACCACTTTTTCCCCTCCTTTTAGGAAATAAGAAATGGAAAATGATCATGTTAATAAAAAATAATATGATTCATATCAAGACCACTTTTTGCAAATGATCAAGATGCATTGAAAATATCATAGTTTCATGCATGGACAAATTTGACAAAGGCATCCCTTATCTCTCAGTTGTATTTTCAGTAAATATTTTCAGCGAATAATCCTTGGAAATATTTTAAGTAAAGCCAATTCTAGAGAAGTTATATCCAATATAAATAATGGAAATATTGTCCTTGAAGTTCTCCATTGCATTATGTATGGAACATGTAACCTCCTCATGATTCTTGGTATACAAGCATATCAATTTTCCTTGAAACATTGGCTTTTTCACCTAGCCAGAAACATCAACAAAATAAATTTAAAAATTGAAAATCAATGACCATTCATGTATTCATCATTATGATGTTGAAATATATAATAAATATATAAAATAGAATTATTGACCTCACCTGGGCTCTTTCCAAGTGGTTGAAAAGGAACTCTAAATTTGACATATTCTTTATTTGCTTCCATTCTTCTTTTCTCATTTTTTCAATTTTTCACACATAGTAGGAAAAGCTTTCACTCCCCATCTAACTTGATATGATTCAATTTATAAATAGTGAAAAAGAAACTTAAACACCTATCCCTTTATATGAATGATATGACTGATATTACATTATGTTCTATCCCTTTCAGTGTCATTGGTTCATGTTAAACATATTACAAAATATAGCTTAACAAGAACCAATGGTTCCTGTTAACCAATACTGATACTTAGTACAAGCTCGTGTCCATATATATCATCTAAGGGATAATTTAATCAAATCAATGGGATTCGAACCATTTCATCATCTTAGTAGAAAGAAAACATATACATATAGCTTATATCAGTAATTTATAGTCTAACAATCTAATGTGGTATATGATGCTTTACCTAGTGCTTATAATGGTCTATATTTACCTAATATCTGACAACATCATTTGGTGAGAACATCATGCTAATAAGATTATACAAGTAAGATTTATTGTCATATCAGTACTCAGTAACAACACACCATGGACTTACTCTTCTATAAATACCATTGTAATCCCATTAGATTAGTAATCACTTGTATTACACTTAGTATATCAACAACACGTTAGCTATTGGTATTACTTCTCCTTATTCACGTAATCATCATAGTAATCATTACTAATGAATCTGTGGTGTCAAATTTTTAGTAGTATAGTTGTGTTCTTTGATTAAGGTCTACCTTATTTCCATAATCTTTGTACATGAGTTAGCTAAGCTGATATTACTAGTACCAATAAAGAGCATAGGTAATGATACTTATTACTCATAGATAGTGTAATCATAGTAACCTAATATGGAAAATATAACATAAGAAGATAGAGTGGATTAGTACTAAGAGCTTGAATAAGCATGACCTTATATTGTTACATGATAGTAAGTAATCATGTATCTTTTCTTAAGTTGGTGTTATATGTAATACAATCCTATCTGTTGTGTATTATGTGTATTAAATGAAGCTTGTTATTACGGAAAGCATACCCTTATTAGTATAATGGAAAAAATACTAACCGTAATTAGGTATATGGAGTAATGAAACCACATATGATCTAAAAATCACATATGGAGTAATGAAACCAAATTACTCCAATTAAGCATTAAGCACCTTTTCATGGCTAAGGGAGGTGCACCCTGTTGGGCACTAGGTCATATGACAGGGGTTGTGACCAGGGGCATGAATTGGGCATGGGGGATTAAAGGGTATAACACTAGGCCACATGTCACCCATGAAAAGGTGGTTAATGTTTAATTTTTTTAAAAATGGATATATTTCTAAAGTTTGGTTCTTGCCTTTGTGGCTAGTGCATTAGTGCTAGGACTTTGTTATATTGATAGGTCATGGGTTCGACTCCCATGGAGTTATACACCATTTTTCATTCATCCCTTTTAGGCCCTATATAGGGTGACACATGGAACCCTGTGATTGGGCCATGTGTCAACCCATGGCTGGCCAAAACCATACCATGTGGACCAATCACCCCTTGCCACTTGTCAACATCAGAAACTACCAAATGTCGATATCTGAAATGTCATGTATCGGTTGCAGGAGATGCCACTTGTTGAGTACAGAAGCCTCCAAGTGTCACATTTTGAATATGCCACGTGTGACTTTGACCCTTTCACTGTTGACTTTTTACCTGTTTAACCCAAGCTTCAGATTGCGATAAATTTTGCATAGGGGCTTCGTTTTTCGATACATTTACACCACTGGAAAGTTTGCGACAAGAAATTCTCAATGGTGTATATTTCATGAGCATTGGAGAACTTTGATTTTTGAGCATTTCAGATCCTCTTGGATCAAGCCTCCCCATTGGAAGATTTTGGACCACCAAAATCCTAGTTTTACACATGTAATAAGTGAGGGTACTTCCTCCTCACTTGTCCTGTATCATCCATCCTTTCTTCCTGGATAATAATCACCTAATTGACCACAAAAAACATGAAAAATGAGATAGCATTGTTTATCAAAGTAATCATCCCATCTATTGCACAATCATCTATATTATTTGTCGCAGTTAGCAACCATACACCACTGAATAACAAAAAACTAAACAACAATATTGAATATGCGAATGAGAATGAAAAAGCATGCTTCCTCTTATGAACAAGAACAATAACAAAAGTATGCACCTAAACCTCATTTTGTATTTCTTGTGACACTTCATGATTGTTAGAAACATACTTAACCATTTCATGTTTAGCATCACTTTCTTTCTAATTTGTTACAAAATATAAGTGTTAAACTCTTTCTTGCATTTACCATGCTTTTTAACTGCCATGTAGTTGCAAAATATCTGTCATTTTTCATGCGATGAGAATGAACAATGTACTCTTTCCCATCTTTCTTGAAGCAATATTTATTTTCCTCCCTGTAGAATACGAATTTTCTATAATAAAGGTATGGGATTCCCAAGAAAATTCCACATATATCCAATGGAACTATATCAATCTCTACTTCATCAACATACTTAGAAGTGATTGCAAACTTAATTTTTCATTGCTTGGTTACTTACAAATTATTATCACCACATATCCATCCCAATGGATATGGTCTAGTATGTGGCTTAGTTTCAAGCCCCAAACTATTTACAACCTCTTCACTGATTAGATTGGCTTGTGATCCATTGTCTACAAGAGTATAAACTTTAACATTATTTGTTATGACCCTTATGTGGAAAAATTCACTCCTTTTACACTCATCATTTAGAAAATCTGAATTAGAAGAGTTAGTACTTGCAACATAAGTTATACCTTGGATTCTCATAGCTACAATTTTAGTCTCATCATCGGAGTTGGATCCTAGATCCACTTGAACTATTGCAGTTGTGGTCTTCTTTCTCCCTTGATTGGCATACTTCTTTGGCTTCAAATCAGGATGTAAGATCGAACAATGATCTTCATCATGGCCTTCCTTCTTTCAATTCTTGCAAGTAGGCTTCTCCTTTTTCACTGTGGTTGTCTTCTTCTCTTTCTCTTTTCTTTTCCCTCAATCCTTTCCTTGTAAGGCATATATAGAAACACTATCACTAACATTCCTTTTACCTGATTCAATGTGAATGGATTGTACACATTCATCAAAGTTAGAAGGATTTAACATAAGAATAGTATCCTTGAGACAAGAATATAGGTCACCAATATATTTTAGAAGTGTCTCCTATGTATATAATGGAATACCCAATATTAATGCTTTCTTATGAAATTCTTGAGTATACTGTTGTACTCTTTGACCTTTAGCTTGCCTCAAAATTTGCAATTCATAATTTCCTGCTGCATATATGCTAATGGATAAAACCGTTTCTTCAATGCAGTAACAAAATCATTCTGGGAAGAGATTGTTTTACCACTTTTCCTGAGATCATCTTTAGTTTTGATTTCCCAACATATAAGAGTTGTGCCTTCCAATTTGAGACTAGCAAGTTGGATCATTGTTTCATCATCAACAATCCTTTGTATCTGTAACGTTCCTCCTCATTACGGTGACAAACCTCATATAACAAGTGCAAACAATTTTTTTTTTCTTTTAAAAGTGTGTGCGCACATGTACAAGGGAAACAAACACATTTGACTCTGCATTGCCACCCGACAACGAACAAGATGCAAACCACGACGAACACAACAAGATGACATAAGACGCACAACAAGTAACTGCATGTATTTAACAACGATCAATCGACAATAGTAAGACTGACTACCTGCCTGTCCTACCCTGCAATGGTTAGGACCTCCAAGACACATAAGCAACGCTCAAGCCCAGGTTCCCATCAATTTTAACCATTTAAGGTCTCAAGGCTGGCGACTGTTCTGAGGAACATGGAGATGTCTACATCCCGCCCGACACAAGCAGACCAAGCACACAGAAGGTTTACCAACCAAGTACAACATTATTTAAATGAACAACAACCCTCATTTACTAACTCAGAATAATTTATTTTACTTAATTCAAGGACATTCCACCATATATGTTTATCAATAACAATAAAAATTACAATAACACTGTCATGAAATAATAAACACATTACATTTATATCACATTAACTTTGCAAAAATAACAATCAACTTACATCTTATGTGTTATCCATAACAATAAAACTACAATATCATTGCCATAAAATGACAACACCATTTCATTTTAAGTTACAATAACTTTGCAAGATTAACAATCACATTACAAGACAATGATAATTAATAAAGCTAGTAAGGAAATTAACACAACTTATTCCAACCTCCACTACAAGCCCTGCAATGCATGTCTAAAGCACATAATATCATAAGGTACAATCTAGATCCACCTTGAAACATTTTCCTTTGTGAATTTTAATTTTTCAAGAGTCATCATAGTTCCATCTAAATCAATTTACCTTAAAATGTTATTGTTGTTATAAAAATTCTAATTTAAATCACTAACCAATAATCATGGGGAATATATACAACAATGTCCGAGGAATTAAATCATGTATATCTTAACAACCTTTACACACAAATTCCTCATCCCACTGGTAAGGATAATAGTAACAATGATATCAATAATTGTTATTATTGTTATTATTAATAAAGGAAACACTTCATCAATCTAATAATAATAATAATTTTTAAAATCTTAAACCATTTCATAATCATGCAAAGATATCTAAAAAGGTTCTACAATATTCATACCCTTCATCCAATAATAATGAAACTCTGCACTTGATAGATCATGTGCATTTTCGATGCACCATATAACATGCTAGAATAAATTAAAAGTTAAAACAAAATATAACGGTGGAATAACGATATTAAGATCTATCCAAATAAAATTTATAGAGAAAAAGGGTGAAAACATACGAGACAATGGATATCTTATCGGCCTATCTTTGGTATTAATAAATAATTGAGGGCTGAGGCAAGGGATAAAAGTTTTACTACACCTGTAAATATCCAAAAGGGATAAAGGTAAAAGGAAGCAACAAGATTAACAAAGGATAGCTGTCACTATAAACCAAAATATAAAGCTGGGAATTTACCCTATATGAAGGAGTTGAAACATTGCTAATGCATAATCAAAAGAAAATGGTGTCACCATAAGGATGGGATTGTTGTCAAGTAAAATTTATTTAAAATCCGTACGGGTACACCAGTGCATACAATTAGAAACAATCCAGAAAATAAGGATGAAACGTTGTGCCTATAATTAAGAGACAATCCAAAAATTAGATAAATTGCTATGCATATGTTATGAGACAATCTAGAAATCAATGACAGTTTAAGGAGGGAGAACTTCATTTGCCAGGGACAGAGGTTGCCAGAGATGAATTTATAGAACAAGACAAAACGAAAATGCCTGACACCCATTGCAGAACGAATTCTATGAACTAACTTTACAAAAACGGAAATGCCAATACACTCATTGCTAGAACGCATTCTTAGAACTAAATTTTACAAAACGGAAATGCCAATACACTCATTGCCAGAACAAATTCTCAGAACAAATTTTACAAAACGAAAATGCCAATACACTCATTGCCAGAACGAATTCTTAGAACTAAATTTTACAAAAATGGAATGCCAACACACTCATTGTCAGAACGAATTCTCAGAACTAATTTTACAAAACAAAAATGCCAGTACACTCATTGCCAGAACGAATTCTCAGAACTAAATTTTACAAAATCGGAAATGCCAATACACTCATTGCCAGAACGAATTCTCAGAACAAATTTTACAAAACGAAAATGCCAATACAATCATTGCCAGAACGAATTCTCAAAACTAAATTTTACAAAAACGGAATGCCAATACACTCATTGCCAGAACGATTTCAAATTTAAAAACACCCCCAGTAAGATATAAACACCCATAGTCATATATAAATGCCCACATTAAAACAAAATGCCCATAGCCATATTTAAAAACGCCCCCAGTCATATATAAACACACACAGTCATATATAAATGCCCACATTAAAACAAAACGCCCACAATCATATATAAAAACACCCACCATAATTTATAAATGCCTACAGTAATATATAATGCCCACATTATTACAAAACACACATAGCCATATTTAAAAATGCCCACAGTCAGATATAAATGCCCACAGTCATTTATAAACACCTAAAGAACACCAATAAGAAATTGCAGCCAATAGTAAGAGAATGCCAGAGCCAAGGATAACTCATCGAAAGGATTGCGGCGTTATAACAGTATAGGTGCAGAAAACAACAAGAAGGAAACATGATGATCCAAAATTCAACACATCAGTCATCATCATAAAGATTCATATACAACTTTAAACAATTTTCCTTTTATTCTTAAAAAAACAAATGCACTTGCGTACCTATGACCGACGACGAATAACCCGAAGATGCTATCCCGCACTTGAGCTCTATGCCTCTCCCGCTCACTGACCGCCGAGATCTCACCGATACCTCCCAGCCAACGCTAGGGGTACTCTACTTCCCCCTTAGCCCCCTGAGCCGCAAAGGGGCCACATACTATCCAGATGGTACGTCTAGCTCCCAGCTCGCCTCGCAAGGCCGAGCTACCACTCCTATCCGAGCTGGGAAATCCCAACTCCCCATAAGTAATCAATCAAGTCACAAATCCGGAAGCATAACGTTACGCTAACATTCAATCCCCTTCTTCCGTCTCTTCTCTCTCTTTTATAGAATTTTAGAACTTCCCAACTTTTTTTTTTTCATTAAATTTTAAGTTTTAATAAAAATCTTCCATAAATTCTCCTTCACACAAGTGTCATCCATCCCCCACTTTCCTCCAATAATTATTTTCTTTAAATTAGTAATGGTCTCATTTCCCTCACCCACCTAGAGTTGCTCCTAAATTTACTCCTAGGTGTTCCTAGATTCCCTTATAGGTTTAAATACTTTCCCTAAAATGAAGTTGTTAATTTAGTTCAAATTAGAAGGTTCTTAATTGTAGATTCTTTACTATGTTGACCTCGATTTTTACCATAAGTTCCCCTCTTTCCCTTATTATGTTCGCCCCATTCCTTAGTTTCCTAATTTTTATTATTCCCTTCTTTCCCCCTTTTTATTAGAGCCAAAATGGAAGTTGCGTTATTTACTCTTTTCCTTTTATTATTAATTTAATATCTTTTTACACTTTCACAAGTTAAATAATTTATTTCTTCTTTACCTTTGATATCCACAGATTCTAATTAATTTCTTACTCTCTTCATTTTACCCAAAAATTTATGAAGTCCACAACTATTACTTAAGTGGTTTTTTGTTTAAAATTTATTATTTTATTTTTATCAGGTATTTTTCTTAAGGGTAGACAAAATTTTACCCCTAGCAAAGTTTTAGACTTAGGACTTAGATTCTGAACTAGGCGACATTTTAGTTAGGGAAGTTGTTTTTTTTTAATTTCTTAATCAGATATTAGTCATAGGCCATCTAGGTTCGTTCCTTTAACATCATCAATGCGACATGCCCTTCAGGACGCACTATGTGCTCCAAGGGTGCCACTCGCCTCCAGTGTTTCTTTTGCACAACGTGCCCTTCAGGACGCACCACATGCTCCAAGGGTGCCACTCACCTCTTGTGTTTCTTTTGCGCTATGTGCCCTTCAGGATGCACCACGTGCTCCAAGGGTGCCACTTGCCTCTTGACTGATTGGTAGACATCAATAACCCCTGGAGCCAACACTCCGCTAAGTGAACTTATGGGAGACTAATGGCTTCTAAGGAATAAGTCCCCCACCTTATTGCGCACCCCTTAGAATCATCGCTAATGACTATCGTAGTCTGCCCTCACGACATCGTGGGTCCTCTCAAACTAGGTAATCGTTAACCTGCAGTTTGAGCCACGACGAGAGTGCTAGTAGGTTGTGGCAGGGCTGTTGTCCACCCCTCTCCCTCAACCTCTCTGGTAGTCATGTGTGTGGCCCCTTTACTCCATATGTGAGTCTGTTCGGCAAGCTATCGTCAGCATGCATCATCAACAATCATGTCAGAACATGTCCACATCATATCATCTAATAAAACGTACTAAAATCACATTAAAACCATCAAACCCCAATAGCACACTTCCTGACTCGATCCAGAGTCTAAGGGGTTCCGTCGATGCCTCTGCATCCTCAAGGTCCAAAATCCTGCACACTCAGTAAAACCGAGTCAATAGAACCTGTCTATGTCAATGTAGTAAAACATCATGTCATCTATCATAATGCATCGTAATCAAGGAAAAATGTTTTAATATCATAATAGTCTGGATCACTTGCAAGCAAGTGTCCTCAAAGAATAAGTTTACTCAATGCACCAGAGCGGGATGTTATAGTATCCTGCAATAGACTTCAAGCTATCGAACCCAATTATATAGATTTTATGCATTTAATTCACCATCATAAGTGGGTAACTTAAATTTTACATCAAGATTTAATAAAGGGATATCATAGGAATGGTGAATTTTTTTAGGTAGCTTATCCTTGGAGGAATGTACACTTTCTTCACTTGTAGATGATGAGGATGAAGGCGAAGAAGGTTTTGAAGGTCCACCACCTTCAAATCCTCCTTCTGCTCTTACTAAATATTCACCTTCTTCAACCTTTGAGATTCTTCATTCTCATCTTTCATGGTAAATATCCTCTACCATGTATTTCATCAATTGAAATGCCTCGAAGAAATTGTCCTTAGATGCTTAAGGACCTAGCTTCCTCGGTGAACAAATCTCTTGTTTACGAGGTCTCATTTGAATCTTTGGATTAAAATACTCAAGTTGGCCTTCTCCTCGCTTGAGTTTGGCTCTGGTGAGCATCAAATTCTTTCAATTCATGTCAAACCTTCAAAACCAAAAGATCTGATACCAATAACTTGATTTGAAAATGAGAGGTGTTACTGACAAATTTTGCATGTTAAGTTTATGTATCTTATGCACCATATCAATAAGAACGAGAAACACATAAAATCATAGTTATTATGCGGAATTAACAATTATTAAGTGTAGAAATTAAAGAAGGAAGGAAAACAACAAGAGAGAAATAGATACACAAGAATTTTGATAATGGAGTTCACCAAGGTGTGGCTACATCTCTGAGTCCCTCTTCCAGTGGTGACCACTTTATTTCTCTTCTCCAAATTCTCAATTACATCAACAAGTTTATTACAATATGCTGCAAAAGAACTATGCATCTAGTTTACATGACCTCCATGATCAAATGAAAAATACCTCACCAAAATCCTCTCTCAAATGGGCTAAAAAAGGCCTCTTACAACATGAGAACCAACAAAAATGGTCTCTCTTCGATCAAGTTTCTCTCCACATCCCTGCAACAAAATCACTGTATCTTTATGGCACACAAGCCTGGTTTATGCAGAAAAAGAGTTGGGGTCGAATTCCCAACTTCTCCCAATAATCTGGCCTCTTCTTGGGCTCCAGATCCACTCTTTTTGGCCAAAAATCCACAAAAATCAACAAAAATCCATTAAAATAAGGTAAAAACCCACTTAATTTAGAAAATAATGGTTAAGCACCCAAAAATAGGGTGCACGCCCCTTTTTGTGGTAACATGGGTGACATGTGGCCTGGTGCTAGACCATTTAATCGCCCATGCCCAGGCTACACCCCTGGTCATAGCCCCTTTTATATGACCTAGCACCCAACAGGGTGCGCCTCCCTTAGCCATGAAAAGGTGCTTAATGTTTAATTTTTAAAAAAGTGGATATATTTCTAAAGTTTAGTTCTTGCCTTTGTGGCTAGTGCATTAGTGCTAAGGATTTGTTATATTGATACATCATGGGTTTGACTCCCATGGAGTTATACAACATTTTTCATTCTTCCCTTTTAGGCCCCATCCAGGGTGACACATGGCACCCTGTGATTGGTCCATGTGTTAGCCCATGGTTGGCCAAAACCATACCTTCTGGACCAATCACCCCTTGCCACTTGTCAACATCAAAAATTGCCAAATGTCGAAATATGAAATGTCATGTGTCAGTTGTAGGAGCATCCACTTGTCGAGCATAGAATTTGCCAAGTGTCACATGTTGAAGATGGCACCTGCCACTTTGACCCTTTGACTATTGACTTTTTACTTATTTGGCCCAAGCTTTGGATTGTGATAACTTTTGCATACAGACTCTATTTTTCGATCCGTTTGCATCACCAAAAATCTTGCGACGAGAACTTCATGATGGTGTAGATTTAATGAGCATTGGAGAACTTTGATTTTTTAGCATTTTAGATCCTCCTGGATCAGGTGTTCATATTATCGATATCTACTAGTACGAATGGAGTATGTTTACCATTGTTATTCAATCTTATTAAAGTTGGTGTTGTATTGGTTACATTATCTTAGCTATGTAGAAGCTCATGATATCTGTAATATGGAGAAAGATCTACTATGGATTTACTACTCTGTTTCAATTAGGTTCAACTTGCTACTAGTGAAAGAGTGGTATTGTTACCTATGATATGTATATGTTTGCTACAAAAATGGTATATTACTATCACTAGTTTTTTAAGCTCTACCCATGTGAAGCTCTAGTCCCATCGATTCCGTTTATTCCGTAAGATTCCATCAGTGAATCTAAGACTCGAACTGGAACAATTTAGGCTAAGGCTATATCACCTTAATAGATTCCCAGGGTGGTGGGTGGGGCATAAGATGTATCCATTCCAATAATTTCATGATGTTTTTTGTTCCTTGATTGTCGATAGATTTAAATATTCTAATGAAAATTAGCATTATAACCCAAAATTAGATAACAAAATAAGTATTGAAACAAGTGCTTTAAGTCAATTGAAGGTCTGGCCATGCCCAAATTAAAAGATGACACTGATACCAATAAAGAAATTTTATGTTATTTTTCCTTATTTCAATTTTATTAGATGCATTTATTAAATTTATTTAAGTAATTTTCAAGTTCATATATCCTATATCTCAATATTCTATAAGGTACTAATTATATTAGCTTTCCTTCCTATTGCATCACCATCTAGGTTTAGAACCTTGGCTTAAAACCATAAGTTTAGGAGTTTGATGGTGGTGGAAAAAATTGAGCCCTGGGTGAGGGATAATGAGTACAAAACATATTAGTTTTTACTCATTATTTCCCTCCATCCCTAGTCTCATACTATATTTTATTGATTATTCTTGAAGAGTGTGACACAAGCATTGTCCTATGCTTTGGTACACTAAGGATGAGTCTCCTTATCCAAGATATACCACAACAAGTTCAATTTGGTGGGAATCTTAAAAATAATTTAAATAACTCTTTAATAAACATTATAAAAAAATCACGTTCTACATGTTACATGTATAGATTATCTTATAAATTACCTTCTACAATTTACACATAGATATAGATTATCCTCTACATGTCACATTTCTTTTATATTTAAATATTTTCATGTTCATTATATATAGCATCATAGTAAAAATATAGTTGCTAGTCATTTCAATATATGTCTTTAATGCTTTGAAGTTGTTATAAATGCTTAAATGCTTTCAAGTTGTTTTATAAATTATATTTCCATTTATGTTTCTATAATTTATGAACTTTCATATTCATGGATTTTCAAAGGATATCTAGATCGAGGCGAGATGTTGAGACAAGAGTCTCCAAAAATGCCTTGCAAATTCTCTAGGATATTTAATGAAGGAGTAAGAGGAACCCCTTCTTTGACTGAGACTCTGAGGATGTCGGAGACCCACATCTTAGCAAGGCATGGAAACTTGGGAGGGTAAACTAGTAGTGACCAAAGGTAACATCAAAGGAGGAGATTATCAAATGAATCCGTGAATAGATCATCCAGAGAATGTGCTCAAAATAGTTCTATGGATGCATATTTCTTATATATGTTGCACATTAATATTCCAACACCGGACAATGTAGGGAATAGATCACGACAATAAAATATGTTCGGTATTTTTTATTTTATTTTTTATTTTGTGTGTATTTATGTTTATGTTATATACATACATACATACATACATACATACATACATACATACATACATATACATACATACATACATACATACATACATACATACATACATACATAC
>CBVK0100005397.1:0-15472 GCA_900067695.1 Picea abies | reverse complement strand
ATTTGGGGGTTTATTTTCATGTTTTTTATGCAAAAATATGGGTTTTAAGGGATACAGTTCTCGTTTTGAGGTTACAGTTCTCGTTAAGTTGGTAACTTTGTTTGAATTGAATGATGGAGAATATATACAATGTATTTGGGTATTGAGGCCATGGAATCTTATCCAATTATTCTAGAAAATAACCAAATAAATTCTTTATATGAGTACTTTAAAGAGCATACATCAACCTTAGTAGAATTGATGTCACTCCTTGGGCTTGTGAGGAAAATTTTAAGAAGATGCATTTATCCTCTGCGTTCTTTAAGAAACTCATCCACTTTGACATTCTTGAATATCAGAGTAGGGTCAAGAAGTCTCGACATATTTATGAACATTTAAGGGCTAGAGAAACTTATGGTTTTCCTTGTATCTGGATAATTCTTCTCTCTGTATCAAAATTGTCATCACACCAAAGGACCAACTCTTTAAAATTAGCTACTTCCAACATGCACCCAACCAATGAAATACCTGAGCTCCAAACTTTGTTCAATTCCTTTTCTTCAGATGGGAGAGATGAGTACCACTTATATGCCTATGACCACTGAAAGTGGTGGCATTCCCGACTGAGGGTGTTGACAATGTTACCACAATATAAGTCCTCCCTTTTACTGGACATGTCTTATGTATATTTCCTTTTATATGAATAGGTGGTTCTCCTGTCAATATAATATTTTACAACATGGCATTCAACTCTTTATTTACTTTTACCACATATTTCCTTGTTTATCAACTACTGTAGATCTTGGTTTGAAGTTTCCAATTTGCACGGTTTGATTCTGTATTTATGGAAAATATTTTACAAAATTCATACCACTTAATAACGATATTAAATTCACACAAGTGGTTGTTGAATTGGTGGTGGGAAACAAATTTCATCGGGAACGGTGATATTGTATCGGGGAGTATGAAAAATGGTTAAGTATGGAGGTGCAAAGTGAGGGATGAAAAGTGTAATATGGTGAATTCAGAAATGGAATATGTAGGTTTATGGGATATGAAGAACGAAAGGAGAGATACAAGGTGAATCATACCAAGTACACAAAGTTTGATTTTGTGGTTTCCAGAAATAGGTGAATCATTTTAGAGAACGAGGAAATGTGTCATGCATGGTTGCAGGTCTAGGGAAAAGGTAAATGGAATCAAAGGGAGGACCCTACATATACTTTATGGTGAATCATACCAAGTACACAAAGTTTGATTTTGTGGTTTCCAGAAATAGGTGAATCATTTTAGAGAACGAGGAAATGTGTCATGCATGGTTGCAGGTCTAGGGAAAAGGTAAATGGAATCAAAGGGAGGACCCTACATATACTTTATGGTGAATCATACCAAGTACACAAAGTTTGATTTTGTGGTTTCCAGAAATAGGTGAATCATTTTAGAGAACGAGGAAATGTGTCATGCATGGTTGCAGGTCTAGGGAAAAGGTAAATGGAATCAAAGGGAGGACCCTACATATACTTTATGGAAATTGGTTAAGTGTGAAAAGGTAAAGGGTGCATTATGAGTGATGCAGAAATAGGAAGGGTCTATTTGAGTGCTACGGGATTGCAGGTTATGAGATTGGGTATTTGTGAGGTGTAGGATAGCATGGCATTCCAAAACAACAAAAAGGCTAAGTGTTGGTATTTTGGGAGGGTTAAAAATAAACTAAGTATGGACTTGCGGACTTGCAGACTTGGTGATATCCCACTCCAAAAATCACATTTTAAAATAAAAATGGCTAAGTATAGGATATACAAGAGACAAGAAAAATGACTATGATGGACCTGCATACACTAATGATGATAAAAAAATAGATAAAAATTCGGCTCCAACTACGGGATAGTGACCCCCTGCAATTTGTTGAGAATCTAGAGAACCTTGTCCATTGAGGAAATGGAATCAAAAATAAAAATTTAGAAGGGGATAAGAAAAAAAGGGAAATAATAAAAATAATTGACTAAGAATATATAGAGTTGTAAATATTTCAATAAGGTTATGTACAGGTTAAGATTTGGGGATTAAAAGAAGAAATTCTTAAGGTATTTCCCATTCACGGGCAAGGATTGAATTGTTCCTTTCATGTATTTCAACAAATAAGAATTGAAAACAATAACCTTTTCAATTTGGTATGGACCGATCCAAAGAGATTCAAACTTTGTATGAAAAGATGGTTTTTCCTTTGCTTTGTTCCATAACATAAAATTTTGATTTTTTTGAAAACATCTAGAAATAGTGCTCTTGTCAAACCACTTGTTGTCTCTTGCTCATGGTCATTACTTCTAGTACTCTTTGTTTCTATAGTTGTATAAGTTCATGGTACCATTTTTACAAGGTGGCAGTTCTTTTGCATCTTCATTATTTATGGCAATGACCAGGGAATTCATTTCCAAATGTAATGGCATCCTCACTTATTTTCCATATACCAAGGTATATGGAGAATGTCCAACATTTTCTTTTGGAGTAATACGGATTGCCCAAAGTGCGTTTTTCAACTTCTTATGACAATTTTAGGGTTTTCTGCAAATGTCTTCTTGAGAGTCTGGATCAACGTTTTGTTCGTTGATTCAGCACAACCATTTTCTTGAGGATAATATTTGGATTATTTTCTATTGGTGTCTTTTGGAGTAAGAAGGCTTGCCCAAAGTGAGTCTATCAACTTATTATACCAATTTTATGGTTTTCTGCAATTGTCTTCTTAAGAATCTAGATCAACATTTTGTTTGCTGATTCAGCCAAACCATTTCCTTGAGGATAATATTTGGATGATTTTCCCACGATGATACCATGTTCTCCATAAAAATTTGTAAATTTGGATTCAATAAAAATTGAAGCATTGTCTGTTATGAAGTTTTCAAGGACCTTGAATCTGGATAGAATGTTGTCTTTTAGGAAAAGGATCAATTGTTCTGAGTCAACATTCCTCAAAGTAATAACTTCTTGCTACTTAGTAAACTAATCAGTTGCAGTGATGAAATATTAATGTACTTTACGATATTTTGGATTTATAGGGTCAATCACATCCAAGCCCCATTATGCAAATAGTTGTTCAACTAATATAAATTGTAGTGCCATTACTACTCTTTTCATTTTTCCTCATAATTTTTGGCACGAGAGGCATCTTTGAATCATCAAATAAGCATCTTTGAACATAGTTGGCCAATAATATTGTTGGTGCAAATTTGAGACCAGGTTTCTCAGTGGTTTACCAACAAAGAGATCCATTGTAGTCTAGGAATGCTAGCATTTTCAACCTTATGCAAGAGAAGGAGGTCTCACCTGAAGCATAGCCAAAACATATAAGGTGAAGGGAGTTATAGACAATGTCAAACTAGATCTACTTCTATAGTGTATAGATCCATAGCTTTAATCATTAAACCCATGATGCGATAAAATTCAAACATCAACAAGAAACATAATAAATGAATACACGGTAGATCTATAGATCCATTCATATCAGGAACAAAAAAACATAAAATAAATTTTAGGGCCCCAATCACATCATTATATTACTTACAATAGTACAAACTACATTCATACATTGTAGATCTATGTGATGTCTTATCAAAATGAAAGGATATTCATTACATTTTCTAGCCGGACCAAGCTCTTACAATAAGGGACATCATTCTACAAGATTCACTACACGCCTTTGAGATCTAGTCAACAAACCAGGCAACTATCTCTCCCAATAGATGAACCAACTGAACTCTCTAGCCAGGGAATTCCTTCACCTATTTATGTCTTTTCTGCCTTGAAAAAATCAACTGACTAAATCAAAACCTTCTTTTTCATGCCCCCAATATTGTCCCATATATTTCTAAACTTCCATCTGTCACATGTTTTGTTTGACTTTTTTCGTCGCATGGTTATCCTTATCTCTTTATCAAAAATGAAGGGCCCAACAAGCCCCGACCACAACTGTTGACTCAGCCCAAGTCAACCTCCAAGAATATAAATTACATCTAGCATGCATTATCCTTTTGTATAGTTCCTCATGACTATCTTGGCGATCAAATAATAAGCACAACAGACTTTCTCATGGGAAATTTTCTCTATAATAGCTCTTCAACCTCCACACTACGTACCAAACTTATGGTATAAGTTGAGCTTACCTTTCTTATGGTAATGATTTATTAATCCCTAAAATTTTCTCATGGCATCCTCTAATTCCATAGCTAGATCGTTCAATTGGTGGATGCCATCAACGTGAATAGGGTATTCTATGTCTAACCACAAAGAGTCGTTGAATTGGTACAACATGCAATTTCACCATTGGTACCAAAAACTGGTAAATATTGTAGGTTCATCAAAGTTGAATGTTTTAGTGGCATATAAGGGGACTTCCATTGCAGCTATAATTCTCCATAGGGTAGGGAAAAATAGTCCATATAAGTTTCAACCCTCATTTGTGGAAACTAGTCCCCATCCGAGAATTCAATATCAATGAGTTGTGCCTGCTCAACCTTTCCCTATAAATCTCCTATAATTTCAACCTAAGGATCATGAAGGCCAAGAAGAATAATAATATATAGGTGGCTATGTATTTCTATTTATGGAGACCATATTTAGTAAATAAGGCCCACGTAGTATAGTGAAAGAAATAAATGTAAAAAGGCTTACTAGAAGGTTTTTCCTACTAGAAAGTTCATTCTCTAGAATGTTCTTAGGAGGTAGATAGTACTATCTAAAGAATTAGAATAAATATAATGAGGTGTGTTGTGAATAATATTTAAATTTTAGCAAGCATGGCTTGTGGACTGATTCCTTCCATAAAAAATAATTAATGGTGTTACCCCAGCAAGGGTTTTCTCTATAGTTATTGTGTTCATTCTTGTATTTATGTTGTTTGTGTTTGATATATATGAATACAAGGGTTTAAACTAAAAGAGTATATGGTCTCATAGAACAAAATTTCCATCATAGTATTCATCGAAGTAAGACACAATATTCAACATAAGGAAAGAAAACAAGGACTACATATGGAAGAGAAATTTAAATGATCATTCTATTAAGCTTGAATTTTTTTTTTTTGATAGACACACATTTGAAATCTCGTTCTTACAGCTTTAAGTATGAGAAATCATCAATGTTATGTCTTGAATAGTTCTCTAGGAAACTCAAAAAATTATAGATGTATTTATAACAATAAATAATAATGTCTAAGAGTTCATGAAAAGTAAATTGCATTTTCCCTTCAAAGATGAATGGAACTGGGTTCCCACAGACCATGAAATGAAAGAGAGACATGGAAGACAAAAGGAGATAGTCAGGGGTCAACCTTTGGCTTTCACAAATTCTAAAAGAGGAAAGACAAAGTGACTTCTAACTAAGGAAGAAAAACAAGTGAGAGAAAAAACAAGGTGACTACTTGACTTACTATAATGGAAGTTATGAACCCTTATCTGCTTGTTGTGGGGTCCTTGTTGTGGGGTCTTTAATAGGTTGTTGCTATGTCGAAGGTGGACTAACTAAATTACCAACTTCTTGTTGATCTGTTTCATTTATTTTAACCAAGGCCTTTCTTAACCATTGTTCAATGTACTCCCTCATTGAAGCAATTGTTATATCATGTTTGGTATTGGTTTCAAATAACTCATTTTCCAGTTCTCTTAGATCAAGGCTCAATTGATGGAGTGTTTCCTGATTATATTCCTTCTTTTTCATATACTATACTAACCATATTTCCACTTCTTCTTTAGAGTAGTCGATTAAATCATTAAATTCACTAGCCCATAAAAAATTTAAGGCTTCCAATTTTTTTTGTAATTTCTCTTTTGATAAGAGCGTTATATCCATAATTGAATGTGGGCCCTCAATTCCCTTAATCAAATCAACAAATATTAAGAATATATCACCTATTTTAAGGTTAATGACATCACATTCATACAACATCTCCCTTAAGCATTTAATTCTCCTTAACCAACAAGGATTGATTTTTTTCATACCAGTCTTGGAAGGAAGATTTTGATCTCTTCTATGTAGCTCACTTAAACTTGAAACCTTCGCCGAAAATTTACTCATTGCTTCCTTGTATAAAAATTCATCATTTTACAAATATTTTTGGGGATATTCTTTGAAATGTGAAACCATTGCTAAGAAGGTAGTTGAACTTGTTTGTAATTCCCATATCTCAAGGATCAAGGCTATTCTTTTCTTAATATTATCTCCATTGTATTTTCTTATAGACACTAATAAACTCGATGAACCTTTCAACTTGGATATGGTTTCTAGTACATCCTCGAGACTACACAATGGTTTTATAGCATTTATGGGTTCGGAAAATAAAGGTTTTGGAAGAAGAGGTTTTTCCAATTTCTTTACCCTTTCTTTTAAGATAAAATTTCTTTCTCTATATCATAAATAGACTCTTTTAAGGATTCTCCAATTTTGTCATGAAATTGTATGATTTTCGAGCGTTGAACCGCATGAAAATTGATCTTTGATTTCAACTTATCTAAAACCTTTTTATTCTTCAAGTTCACTTTTTCAATTAATTTGTTTTTGGAATTTTTATCGTAGGTCGCATGGTGAAAAGTGACATACTCTTCTTCAAATATCTCTAGTTCTTGAGAAGCCAGTTCTTTAGATTAACCTTGTTTTCAATCATCCTCTATTATGCCCAGTTGGGGTCTTGTATCATGTTGTGAACTTCCATATCTTTGGGACTCCCTTTAGCTTCAAGTAATTATTATCCATATTTTTGGACTTCTCTTTTTATTTTAATAAAGGTATGAACAGTGTGAGGTTTTTAATTTGTCTTTTTCATAGGGTCCTTGTCTCCACCATCATCTGAATTTCTAGTGGAAGAACTTATCTATTATTGACTACTACTTCGGGGTTTGTCTTTTCTCAAGGTATTATTCTATGATACATTAGGTGAATTTGGGTTTTTATTTTGTTTCTCTACCCCATTGTTTGTAGTACTCATTTGTGCTATGTAATTCCTCAATATCATCTAGGTTGTTTTCAATACATACTTCAAGAAGATTATGGTCATCTCCCCCTCCTTCAAATTGCACAGAATTACTAAAAGATGAAGCATATCTAATTAAAGACAAGTGTGTTGAAAACAATCCTTAGGATCAAAGTCCTGAATGGACTAGAATTAATTTAAACTAAGTTGGTCAAGTTGAATTGTATATTCATCTAATTAAGAGACGTTCTTCATAAACATCTATCTAACGTTCCATGGTAATGGAATAAATTGATTTTTTCTTTTCTCATTGACGAAATGTGCCTGATATTTTCACAGTCTACATATTTTAATGATGAAATGTTTGTTAGAAACATAAAAAGGTAATAAAAACAGTTTCCCCTGGAATCCACAAAGTCTTATAAAACTAAATTCTTCCATACCTTCAAAAAATCATTTCTTAGATAGAAAGGATGTAGCTTCCAATGACAATTTAGATGTGGTGGGACCATGAATCATCTTATTAAAAGAGGACAGAAGACTATTTTTCACTTCATAGAAATTGTATGGGGCCATGTGCCTCCATAACACTAGGCACAAGTATGAAATTGGTTCTTTCTTGAAGTCAACATAATTTTCTATAGGTAAGTCCTCAAATATATGACAGTGAACTACAACAAAAACTACATAAGAAGTCATATAGAATTTCTTGGTTTCTCTAAGGCTCCCCAATTGAAACAAAATCTCATTCAAGATAATGTGAGCCCATTCAATTACTAAATTTTCATGAATTGAATGATGGAGAATATATACAATGTATTTGGGTATTGAGGCCATGGACTCTTGCCCAATTATTCTATAAAATAACCAGGTAAATTCTTTATATAGGTACTTTAAAGAGCATATGTCAACCTTAGTAGAATTAATGTCACTCATTAGGCTTGTGATGAAACTCTTAAGAAGATGCATTCCTCCTCTATGTGCTTTAAGAAACTCATATTCTTCAACATTCTTGAATATCAGAGTAAGGTCAAGAAGTCTCAACATCCTTATGAACATTGAAGGGGTTAGAGAAACTGATGGTTTACTTGTATCTGAATAATTATTCTCTCTGTATCGAACTTGTCAGCACACCAAAGGACCAACTCTTTAAAATTAGCTACTTCTAGCATGCACCCAACCAATGAAATACCCGATCTCCAAACTTTGTTCAATTCCTTTTCTTCGGATGGGAGAGATGAGTACCACTTGTATTCCTATGACCACTGAAACTGGTGACCTTCCCGACCGAGGGTGTTGACAATGTTACCACAATATGAGTCCTCCCTTTTACTTGACATGTCTTATGTATACTTCCCTTTTTATGAATAGGTGGTGCTCATGTCAATATAATATTTTACAACATGGCATTCAACTCTTTATTTACTTTTACCACATATTTCCTTGATTATCAACTACTATAGCTCTTAGTTTGAAGTTTCCAACTTGTATGGTTTGATTTTGTATTTATGGAAAATCTTTTAAAAAAGGTTCACCACTTAATAACAGTATTGAATTCACACAAGTGGTTGTTGATTTGGTGGTGGGAAACAAATTTTATCGGAAATGGTGATATTGTATTAGGGAGTATGAAAAATGGTATAGTATGGAGGTGCAAAGTGAGGGATGGAAAGTCTAATATGGTGAATGAAGAAATGTATTATGAAAGGTTATGGGATATGGAGAACAAAAGGATAGATACAAGGGACTGGTGCATCTGCATTGATGGAAAATACCAAGTACAAAAAGGTTGATTTTGTGGGTTCCAGAAATAGGTGAATCATTTTAGAGAACACGGAAATGTGGAATGCACGGTTGTGGATCTAGGGAAAAGGTAAATGGAATCAAAGGGAGGACCCTACATCTACTATAGGAAAATTGGTTTAAGTGTGAAAAGGTAAAGGGTGTGTTATGAGTGATGTAGAAATAGGAAGGGTCTATTTGAGTGCTATGAGATTGCAGGTTGCAGGATTAGGTATTTGTGAGGTGCAGGATAGCATGGAATTCCACAACAAGAAAAAGGATAAGTGTTGGTATTTTTTTGAGGGTGAAAAATAAACTAAGTGTGGACTTTCAGACTTGCAGACTTGGTGATATCGCACTCCACAAATCGCATTTAAAAAAAAAATGGCTAAGTATAGGATATACAAGAGACAAGAAAAATGACTATGGAAAAATGGCTAAGTATAGGATATACAAGAGACAAGAAAAATGACTATGGATAGACCTGTATACACTAATGATGATAAAAAATAATTAGATCAACATTTGGCTCCAAATATGGGATAGTGACCCCCTACAGGTTGATAAGAATCTAGAGAGCCTTTTCCATTGAGGAAATGGAGTCAAACATAAAAATTTAGAAGGAGATAAGAAAAAAGGGAAAGAATAAACAAAATTGACTAAGAATATATAGGAGTAAATATTTAAATAAGGCTATGTATAGGTTAAGAGTTGGGAATTAAAAGAAGAAATGATTAAGGTATTTCCCATTTATTGGCAAGGCTTGAATTGTTCATTTCATGTATTTAAACAAATACGAATTGAAACCAATAACCTTTTCAATGTGCTATGGACCTATCCAAAGAGCTTCAAACTTCGTATGAAAAGATGGTTTTTCCTTTGCTTTGTTCCATAACACAAAATTTTGATTTTTTTGAAAATATCTAGTAGTATTGCACTTGTCAAACCACTTGTTCTCTCTTGATCATGGTCATTACTTCTTGTACTCTTTTTTATTCTAGTTGTATAAGTTCATGGTACCATTTTTGCAAAGTTGACAATTCTTTTGCATCTTCATTATTTATGGCAATGACCAGGGCATTCATTTCCAATTGTATTGGATTCCTTTCTTCTTTTCCATATACCAAGGTATATGGAGAGTGTCCAACATTGTCTTTTGGAGTAATACGGCTTGCCCAAAGTGCATATGTCAACTTCTTATGACAATTTTAGAGTTTTCTGCAATTGTCTTCTTAAGAATCTGGATCAACGTTTTTTTCATTGATTTAGTGAAACCATTTCATTGAGGATAATATTTGGATGATTTTCGAGTGGTGTTTGTTCAAGTAAGAAGACTAGCCCAATGTGCATTTGTCAACTTTTTATGCCAATTTTATGGTTTTTTGCAATTGTCTTCTTAAGAATCTAGATCAACATTTTTTCTATTGATTCAACCAAACCATTTCCTTGAGGATAATATTTGGATGATTTTCCTGTGATGATACCATGTTCTCCATAAAAAAAATTGTAAATTTGGATTCAATAAAAATTGAACCATTGTCTGTTATGAATTTTTCAAGGACTCTTAATCTAGATAGAATGTTCTCTTTTAGGAAAAGGATCAATTGTTTTGAGTCAACATTCCTCAAAGTAACAACTTATTTCCACTTAGTAAACTAATCAGTTGCAATGATGATATATGAATGTGCTTTACTATATTTTGGATTTATAGAGCCAATCACATCCAAGCCCCATTATGAAAATATTTGTTCAACTAATATAAATTGTAGTGGCACTACTACTCTTTTCATGTTTCCTGACAATTTTTGGCACGGGAGGAATCTTCAAATAATCAAATAAGCATCTTTGAACATAGTTTGCCAATAATATTGTTGGTGAAAATTTGAAACCAGGGTTCTTGGTGGTTTACCAACAAAGAGATCCATTGTATTATAAGAACACTAGCATTTTCAACCTTCTGCAAGAGAAGGAGGTATCACCCAAAACGACACTAGCAATTTCAACCTTCTGCAAGAGAAGGAGGTATCACCCAAAACGTAGCTGATACATATAAGGTGAAGGGAGTTATAGACAATTTCAAATCAAATCTACTTCTATAGTGTATAGATCCATATCTTTAACCATTAAAGGCATGTTGAGATAAGATTCAGACATCAACAATAAACATAATAAATGAATACACAATAGATCTACATATCAATTCATATCAGGAACAGAAAACCATAAAATAAATTTTAGGGCCCCAATCACATCATTATATTACTTGTAGTAGTACAAACTACATTCATACATTGTAGATCTATCCAAACTATTATCAAAATGAAAGGTTCTTTATTAAATTATCTTGTGGTACCAAGCTCTTACATTAAGCGACATCATTCTACAAGATTCACTACATGCCTTCAAGATCCAGTTGACAAACTAGACATCTATCTCTCACAACAGATGAACCAACTGAAATCTCTGGACATGGACTTCCTTCACCTATTTATGTCTTTTATTCCTTGACAAAATCAACTAACTAAATCAAAACCTTCTTTTTCCTGCCCCCAGTATTGTCCCATATATTTCTAAACTTCCAGTTGTCACGTGAATTGTTTGACTTTTATCGATGCATGGTTATCCTTATCTATTTATCAAAAATGAAGGGCCCAACAAGCCTCGACCACAACTATTGACTCTCCCTGAGTCAACCTTCAACAACAGAAAGTGAATCTAGCATGCATTCTCCTTTTGTATAGTTCCTCATGACTATCCTGGTGATAAAATAACAAGCACAATAGACTTTCGCATGGGAAATATGCTCTATAATAGCTCTGTAGCCTCCACACTACGTACCAAACTTATGGTATAATTTGAGCTTACCTTTCTTATGGCCACGCTTTCCTAATCCCTAAAATATTCTTGTGACATTCTCTAATTCCATATTTATATCGTTCAATTGGTGGATTTCATCAACGTGAATAGGGTATTCTATGTCTAACTATAGAGAATTGTTGAATTGGTACAACATGCAATTTCACAAGTGGTACCAAAAATTGGTAAATAGTGTAGGTTCATCAAAGTTGACTGTTTGAGTGGCATATAAGGGGACCTCCATTTCAGCTCTAATTCTCTAGAGGGTAGGGAAAAATATTCCATACAAGTATCAACCCTCATTTGTGGAAACAAGTCCCCATCCGAGAATTCAATATCAATGAGTCGTTCCTGATCAACCTTGCCATGTTAATCTCTTATAATGTCAACCTGAGGATGATGAGGACCAAGAATAATAATAATATATAGGTGGCTATGTATTTATATTTATGGATATCATATTTAGTAAATAAGGCCCATGTAGTAGCGTGAAAGAAATAAATGTAAAACGACTTACTAGAAGAATTTGCCTACTAGAAACTTCCTTTTCTAGAATTTTCTTAGGAGGTAGATAATACTATATAAAGAAGTAGAATAAATATAATGAAATGTATTGTGAATAATATTTAAATTTTGGCAAGCATGGCTTGTGCACTGATTCTTTCCATAAGGAATAATTAATGGTGTTACCCTACATCAAGGGTTTTCTCCGCAATTATTGTGTTCATTCTTGTATTTATGGTGTCTGTGTTTGGTATATATGAATACAAGGGTTTAATTATCAAGATAAAGAGTTTTTTTTTATCATAAACCTAATGATTTATACAACTAGTGGTATCAGGGTTCTTTCTTGGGCCAAAAAAAAGGGAAGTTTTCTTTTTTCATTTTTGAAAATTTTTCAAGGGAAAAAGAGGATGGCATCCTTTAGATAGATTTCTTAAAATTTCTAGGTAGACTCTGAATAAACCATCTATATATCTGAATTCCTCTCAAAAAAATACCCAATTTCAAAAAACAAATTGTCCAAATCAGAGTTCGAGAAGTGGAGTTATTGTTGATTTAAAATTAGTCATTTTATAGTTTTTTTCTGGTGACAATTGCGTGGATTGCAGATAAAATATATTTTGATAGAGTGTCGAGAGTTATTGTTGGTGTACATGCATCATGTTACCTCCAATGCATAATTTTCTCATCATTTTCCCTCACATGCATATTCTCCCTCCTAGACAACACTTGAGCTTCATCCCTAAATTCTAGGGATTTATCTTAGAAAAAATCCACTTTTCAAGGGATAGGAGCACTTCTTTACTCCATTGTAGGAGTAGATCCTACTTTCTACGAATGAAATCACATTTCAGGAGTACATCCTAATTTCTAGGAGCTAGTATACTCCACTTATTTTTTATGATCTAGTTTACTCCACTTGGCTAGTAAAATCCAAGTTAACTCCCTCATGAAAGTGCATGTGGTTAATTAGGGCATGGTCTCTCATGCTTTGCATTTAGCTAATCCTAGCATAATTTCATGAAAACTAATTCAATTATATTGCATTAAATTACATTGTATTATATTATTTTCATCTTCGGATGATCATTTTTTTCTCTCTATAGGTTAATGAGGATTACGTTGTTCAAGTTTTTCTTCTACTGTTCTCTTCTCTCAAATTGTTAATTGTATTACTTATCAATTATATTCTAGATTCACTTGTAGGTTCATAAGATGAATATTACATGGTATCAAAGCTTGAGTGAATCTAAGGTAGTATACTGGTTTGCAGGTGGAATACACAAATTAGTGCACACCGTATAGAATGGATTAGTCCCAATAGATAATCCTCACAGCATTCAATTACTATGAATGGAAGACATGGGTGGTTATTCTCTTGTGGAGTAAATCTCTATATAGGATCACAACGTGAACTAAGACTGAAGCAAATTCCACTGTTGAAAAGGTAAGATGGTTTAATTGAATGGATGAATCATATGGAGTGTTATGAATCTCTATTTCTCCTGACCTCTTATTCCACATCAAATATACAAAAGCACACAATGAATTTTGGACCAATATTAAAGGACTCTTCACGAAACTGTATGTGTTGTGAGGATATCAATTCAAGAATGAGCTCTTCATTTTGATAAAGATAAACTTCAACATTATCCAGGATTTATTCACCGAGTTTAAATCATTATTTCTTCAGGTCAAATTATGTGGCATGGAAAAGAAGGAAGAACAACTCATTCTCTCAATTATGTCCAAACTAGTTCATGGATACTCAATTTTTTTTCAACCTTCTATGCAACAAAATCCACATTCAAATCTGCTTGGAAGATGCCTTCATTGGATGATTTTTTTTCCTCTCCCACCCACAAGAAAGATAAACGTGTTCAAATAGAGACCCTCCAAACAAAAAAGGTTAATGAATTTGCTGCAAATGAGAGAATCAATACTACCAACAAACCTAAACAACAATTCAAAGTCGAGAAAGACCAATATTAGAAGAGGGAGCACAATCCAAAATCTACATAGGAGTCCTCCAAATCTAAAAATAGGGGAAACAATAATGAGAAGGTGATATGTGCTTAACGTAATAAACTCAAGCATCAAGAACATGCATGCATGAGGAAGTGGATTGATAATATGACCCATATTCTTAAGAGGCATAATATCATTGTACCTAATAATATCAAGAAGAAAGTCGAGAAACCTGAAAAGCCACAAGATCATAAAGGCAAAGGCTAGGAAATAGGTCATGCCCTTATTTTTGTCTCTTCCTCATTGTCTACATGGGTTCTTGAATCAAGAGCCTCAAACCATATGGCCTCATCACATGAAATATTTACTTCTTTGGATCTATGCACCAATACTACCATATTAATGCAAGATAATAAATTGGTTCAAGTATGCGAGAAATGAGCCATTAATTTAGATCATGGAAATTTTTAGAATGTATTGAATGTACCATCCTTTTCCATCAACATTTTTCCATATATAAGATCACCCATTCAGGTACCAAAAATCAAGAGGAGTTCACACTTGATTCAATAATCATTACAGAAATTGTTGGACAATTGGTTTTCATTGATGTCAACCCTTGGAGAGTGATCTTAGAGATTGATGTCAACCCATTGATGTCAACCCTTGGAGAGTGATCTTAGAGATTGATGTCAACCCTTTGAGAGGTCCAGAAATGTTGGAAAGTTGATTGAATTTTCTATAATCGATATTGATGGTGATTTATTTGGGTACATTTGATGTAGTATACATGTAGCCCGGGAGGTGTGGTTATGGAAACCAAATTTGATTAAGGAATATCGACATGAAGGATAGTGAAATTGTAGGTAAGACTATCATAGATGGATAGTACATAAATTGTTGTTTCTGGTGATATGTGGAATGCCAAATGGTTCCTTACGGTTAGGGAGATATGGCCTTGTAAATTTGGAAGCCCCAAAGAGTGGTCAAGAAGCCCCTAGTTGGTTACATGTCTTGGTGAAAGGGTAAAATGGTTGTAACAAAAAACCCCTAAAATAAGGAAATAGGTTACCTAGAACAAGTATAAATACACCTCAAAGTGTCTCTCATTTGAACACACACACACTTACATTGAATATATATCTTGTGAATGATATAGTCTAGTATTGTGATATTTTGGCTAGTTTGTGACAGAATGTTTTCTAAAGTTGAGAAGGTCTAAAGAAGTGAAAGTTTCAGAGTTACAGAAAACTGGTAACCCTAGTTTCCTGAGGTTATACGCAGGATACACAAGGAAAGGTCGCATACATATGCGAGCTGCAAGAGGATAGATCATGTACATCTGCAAGATGCAGGAGGACAGGTCATGGATCTAAGGCAAAGCTTTGAAGAAGAATGGTTGGTTGAGTTGCAACAAGGTTTGAT
>CBVK0100005396.1:0-15472 GCA_900067695.1 Picea abies | reverse complement strand
GAAGCCCCAAAAGGTCAAAGTAGTCAAAGTGGCTGCAAAGAAGAAATTAATTAAATAATAAAGTGAAGTGATGAGTGTACTATAAGTCAAAGTTGATGCAAAATAAATTGTTTAAATAATAAAGTTAATGGAGAGCTTATTAATTATGGAAAGTGGTTAAGTTAAGTGGACAAGTGGTTAGAAGTGGGTTAACCCTAAAATAAGGAAAGTGGGTTAAGATGGTTAAAAGGTAACCCCTTGAGGAAGATACATGAAAGCATAAATAAGAGGCAAGGCTCTCTCATTTAAACACACTTGGTCATATTGGATATCTATTGTTGTGTAAGGCTTATTGCAAGTACTCATTGATACATCTGAAGTTGCGAAAGTTTGAGGTAGCACGAAGGGTTGATGACGAAAGTTTTGGAATTACAACGAATACTAAAAAACCCTAAGTTATGAGGTGTACGCGGGCTAACAGTGTAATAGGGTGCATACATACGCGGACTGGCAGTATATTAGGGTGCGTACATGAGAGTAGATCCATAGAAACTTGAGAATATGAAGATGCCAAGTCTCTAGATTCCGAGAGCAAGTTCCCAGGAAGGTCTACAATGATCATGTACATCAGATCTATCCATTGGTTCAAAAGGCATGTCTTATTTCTATGAGCATTTGGATTTTGATGTATGCATGAGAAATGGTTATGGAGATTTGAGGATTCTCCCTCGAGTTATTAGTGGTTGCATGGGATATTCTGTATAAGTTAGATCTATAGAAATACAGTGCTGGTATAATCAATATTTATCATTGATACTTATTTTTAGAGTTGAGGCACATCTTGTATTTCTTGGCATATGGCTAAAGTTTTTTGTGGTACATGGTTGAGAGATTGTATTTATGAAGTGGTTGATGCATTGAGAGGCTTAATATCATAAAGGGTTTGATGTCTAGATCATGTGAGGGTTATTATACTTGTTTATGACTACACACACTTGTTTGGCACATGACTAGAGAGAGATATAGAGTATTTGAGTAAATGTTATGTATGAGGAAGCATGCACAATGTAGAGTTACAGTCTAGATACAGTGACATGTTGTCGATATATGTGAAAGAAGTTACAGAGGGTCAGAAGTTTTCAGAAGAAAGAAAACCATAGTTTCAGAAGGCATACGTAGGATGCATAAAAGATAGGTTGTGTACATACACAGGTTGTTATATAGATAGTGCGCATACATATGCATGTTGCAGAACTACAAGTCATGTATCTGCTATGTTTGTTTGATACATGCTCAACTCAGGTACATGTTGATTGCAGGGAAGTAGTACAGGTTGGTTGCAGGTCAGTGGTACAAGTTGGTACTGTTTTACAGTGGTATATCTCACAGTGATAGTGTGACAATGGTTCCATCATTCTACTTATATTTCAAGGTAGTTGGACGGGGCAAGGACATGTGATTGTAGCCACCTTCCGGTTGTAGCTGGAGAACATAGGGGGTTGTAGCCTCCTTCTGGTTGTATCCATAGAATTGGGGAGTTGGAGCTTCCTTCATGTTGTATCCTAAGAAACTAGGGGGTTGGAGCCTCCTTCTAGTTGCAGCTGGAAAACAAAGGAAGTTGATTCTTCCAATGAATGTAATTCTTAAATACATATAAGAAAAATCATTCTGTGGTTTTCTCCCGCTTTGGGTTTCCATGTAAAAACACTGGTGTACTGTGTATGTGTATGATTTCACATTTGTTTATTGTTTATTTACTATGAAACTATTGGATGATAATGCTACATTGATATAACACTTTCATTTTATGGTTAAAAAGGATTAAATTGCTCTATTACTGATTCACCCCCCCTCTCAGTAATCCAACATTTCATGCTCTTAAATATACCTTAATGGAATAAGGAAACCTGTGAAAAGGAAGAGGTTCAAGACTCGCCTAATGAGATTTTACTTGGAATTACATAAGAATAGTAGCATTCCAATTGAGGATAGGTTAATCACTACTTTTGAAACTATAAACCAAGTAAGAGACCAAATATCTAGCCATGTGCTCACTCTTTACTATGAAGGAAAATCATGTCTACAAGGGGCCCTTGACAAGTATTCGTTGGATTTTACTTCTAGTAGCTATTAAATCATGATGCTTAAAATGAAAGACTAGAAAACCATCCATGTGGCTAGAAAGGGTCTTTTTTTCATAATCATGTTTTTGGCCAACAAAATTGTAATTTAGATAAGTACATAAAGGAAATAAGTAACAATTGAAAATGAAATGTATTTTTTTTGTTCTTTCTTAGGATTGATCCTTATGTTTACTTGTTGTTTTGAGAAATTTTTTTTGTTTTTCTGCACAAACCCCTTTAGGAGTAGCAAGATGAAAATAAAGAGATAATAAATAAAAACTAAACTCAAATAGTATTGATCAACGTTCCCTACTAATTTTTTTATTAACACTAGCATGTGTGATGTTAGGGAAACCCAACCATCACCTAATCGTTGTGCTACACACCTTTTTACCTTCAACTCTAGTTATCATGAACCAATGAATTTATAATGAAATAAAAATAGAACTATGCCACAATTCCCATAGGAATGAAGTTAAATTTGTTTGTAAGTTAGATAGTTTACAGTGCAAAGTAATATTTAAATAAATAACGTGGTTAAAGGATTGAAATTATTGACAAGTAAATGAAAAGTGCTAGAAATTATGTGAAAAGTGCATAATGAAAATAATCAGTGGTTGAAACATTGTAAACATAAACAATCATGTATAAAAACAATTGAGGTGTTTTTACATGGTTCGTTAGGATATTTTGTTCATTTCCTTGCTAGCTCCTTTACCTAAAATATTTCTTCAAATGTTTCCCTACCACTTAGGAGTAGAAGAAAGGGCAACCAATAGATTTCCATCATGGTTAGATAAGTTTCAATGATTATAAATGATAGACTGCAATGAAATTTAAAGGAAAAATAACCTACAAGAGTGAAAAACAACAAATTATGGTTGTCCTAAACAAACAAATATGGCCAAAGGGTTGTCAATTTACTTATTGAGGGAAATGATACAAAAGACAAGAAAAAATACCAAGAAAACATGATAAAGGGGAAGGAATACCATCACCATTCATACCAACAATACAAACAAAAATTTTAGGCTATCCCAAGGTCTCCTGAAGCCTTCTTGTTTCCAACAAACTTGAATGGTTGGGTTACCTTCAACAAACCTACATGAAATATGAGACAAATTGATTAACAACAACTATTATTAAGAACAAATCTACAAATTAAAACCAAAAAAATAACAAGCATCCACCTAGCTAACCAATCCCTCCTAAGGGTAGATAAAATCCCAGACAAGTAGATGTACAATCCTTAAAAACTAAATATGAGAATGAGAGAGCAACAATGACCAAGAACTATGATAAAAAATAGCAACACTTAGTTACTTTCATTTAATAAGTCCAAAATAATATATAAACCAACCTCCCTATTTACAAAAGAATAGGAGGTGGAGTTAGGTTTCCAAACCCCAAGATCATGATGCTACCTTGGTTTTTCGGCAAATGGTTTTTCATCGATGGTTTTCTAATTTTGGTTAAGGAATTAATGTTGTTGACTAATATGGGTCAATGGTTTAGGGGTTTTGGATGGCATGAGATCATATATATATATATATATATATATATATTGTAAACAATGAAGATATGATGAATAGAAGATTAGAGGTGCAGCTCTAAACAGGTTGTTGGTTTTCCTCGTTTGGTCTTCCAAGGTAAAAATATCTATGTAATGTGTGTGTATTCCATTGCATATTTTATTTTTTTATTAATAATTCATTTGCAGTAATTTATCGTACAAGGTTAAAATCTACATTTGGTATTAGAGTTGTTATTGGCTTCAGGGGTATGCCTTTGTGTATAAGGGTTTGGCTCAGGTCTGTGATAAACCTTGTTGCAATGGGAGATCTATAGTATCGATTCTTCAGGTGAAAATAAATGGCGAGTAGGTCGAAAATATAGATTGATAAATTTAAGGGGAAAATTCTTGGGCTATGGAAGCTCAAGATGGAAGATATGTTGATGGATAAAGATTAGTGGATCATTGTGGATCCAGGTACTGCACCTACAGGAACGTCAAGAGAAGACTGGAAAAAGTTGGATCAGAAGGAGAAGAGCACAATCCGGTTGTGTCTCTCAGATTTAGTATTATTGTATGTGTCAGGGGAATCTACAACCAAGAAATTATGGGATAAGTTAGGGGCTTTGTATCATTCAAACTCCTTCGTAAACAAATTGTTCATGTGGAATAACCTATACAACTTGAGGATGAAATATGGAGACTCAATGAAAGAGCATCTAAACACCTTCGATACTATGATATGTCAACTATTATCTATTGATATTAATATTTCTGATGAAGATAAGGGTATTAGTTTATTGTGCTCTTTACCAGACTCGTGGGATAGTTTGGTCGTGGACATATGTAGTAATACAACTACTTTAAGTTTCGATGATGTGGTATCATCCTTTTTGTTGGAGGAGATGAGACGAAAGAACATGGAAGGATATAACACATATGCATTATTTGCAAGAGGATGCTCCCAGGAAAGAAATAGATCTAAGTCCACAAGTGGAAGATCTAAATATAAGGGAATATCTAAATCTCAAGAAAAATTTGTAAACGTATGTTGGAGATGTGGAAAATAAGGGCACTACAAGAAGCAATGTAGATCCAAAAGTGTTGAGAGAGGGAAGGGATCTAAAGATGATCCTTCTAAAGAAGAAATAACCTTCACAGAAGAAGAAGGGGATGTGTACTTGGCTTCTTCAAGAACACATGCATATCATGAGGCATGGCTGGTTGACTCAGGAAAATCCTTTCATATGACTCCTCACAGGGAGTGGTTTTGTGAATATGAAAGGTATGATGGAGGTGATGTTTTCCTAGGTGATGACTTGATAGACAAAATCATAGGATGAGGAAAAGTCAAGTTGAAGCACATGAGTCATCACCTAGGAAAACATCCCAGGATTGGTCAGAAATTTGATTTCTATAAGAAAAATAGATGATGCAGGGGTAAAAAGAGTGTTTGAGAAAAAAAACCTATAGGATGGTTCATAGAGAAATGATGTTGCTGAAGGGATTTCAATTTGGAACTCTACATAAGATGGAAAGAAGAACTCCTCTCTCGATTTTGATTTCGGTGAACATTGTGTATATGGGAAGCAGAATAGGGTAATATTCCCTTATGTTGTAATGAGGGTAGAGGGCATTTTACAGTTGGTGCACAATGATGTGTTTGGACCTATGTCGGTTCCATCACTGGGAAAATATGTGTATTGTGTCTCATTATAGATGAATTCTCAAGGAATACATGGATATATTTCCTCAGGAAGAAATTTGAAGTCTTTGACAAGTTTAAAGAGTTTAAGGATCTTGTGGAGAATCAAACAAAGAAAAGAATTAAGGTATTAATGATGGATAATGGTGGAGAATTCAATGGAAACAAATTTGAAGAATTTTGTAAGAATTGTGGTATAGAAAGGAAGAAAATTACTCCATATACACCTTAGCATAATAGATGAATATGATGCTAATGGAAAAAAAAAGGTGCATGCTCAGCAGCACCAGTGATCTGGGATCTTTTCATCCAATGACTTATTAAGAATCATATTAGATGAGAATAAACTAAAGTACACCATAAAGAAGGAAAAGCTCAAAAGGAAAAATATATAAGCATGCAATATGATTACAAAGAACTTGATAATGGAGTTTGTCCCTGGTGGACTACGTCTTCGGGTCCTGCTCTCAAATGAGTAGGACTTTTTATTAAATCCACAAAATAATTGGGAAAAAAACATAAGCATACCTCATTCTGGAGTTAAACTACAGAATCTTTGCTCAGATCAGAAAACTAACATCACCACTGCATTCGTGGCATTGAATTACCTAAAAATGATTGTCTCCACGCCTCGATATGAGTCTGGCACTTTCAGGCCCAAGAGACACCCCTGCCTCATTTTTCGTGCCTACCTCTGCAAATGAATGACTGGGAAAATCTTGAAATGCATGCCCCTATCTCAAAATCCATGCCAAAATCCATACGATCGTGCCCTCCTCTCTCCTTCATCCCATACACTAGCGGAGGCCCCTTTTTATAATAAAACTCGAGGGGTTAAACATTAATGAGGTGGTTGGCACATTTTTTAGTGGGGCTATTTTAAGGTTGTAGGTTAGGTGGAGGTCCCAGGATCGAATCCCGCGAACTCCCCTTTTAACACATAGTTATAACAAATTTTGGCGTGCTACTATAATTGGTGGAGTGACTACTAAAATGGAGGGTAGTTATTAAAACGACGGAGAATATGGTGGGTATGCCATATATGGCATGTGGTCGCATGAACTAACACACCACCAAGGGCTGGGCCAAGGGGCTAGCCCTTTTCTTCCGCCCGTATAGAACATTATCAAGCTTAAATAAAAAAAAATTCATATTATAGACAAGGACTATGTAGTGGCATGTTGGCTAGCACGGAGTTGTAAGGCCTTTGGGCTAGGAGGTTAGGAGTTCGACTCCCGTTGGCTTCAATATATTTTTTAATGAACTGTGTTGTAAGAGGCCAATGGGGGGTTGCCACGTGGAAACCTCTCATTGGTTGTCCTCTGCCACGTGTCAACTGGAGACTGGAGCACATAACCTGCCACGTGTACCTGTAAGAATCTACCACATATACCTATAACATCGTGCCACATCTCCCTGTATGGATGTGCCACGTGTCACCCTTGCAGTGGTGACACGTGTCACCTTGACCTTTGACTTTTTGACCAATTTTGACCTGAACTTTGACTGCTTATAGCTTTCGATCCGTAACTCTGTTTGATGAGCCTCTTGCGCCATTAGAAATCTTGCGACATTCTCTTCGCGACCATGTCATTTTAACTGAGTTTTGGGAAATTTGAATTTTTTCCCTTTCTATGTCTGCTGAAGCCATTTTGAGCATCTTGAGTTACCCCTGTGAGTTATGAGTTATCCTTAACCTTCTCTGGATCCTTTTTGGATCACACCTTCCTACTGAGAGCTTTTTGGACCACCAAAAGCTTTCATCAATCAACTGGTAAGTGAGGGAAGAGTCCCCTCACTTTGTCCTTCTCAATCCACTTTGCCTTGCTTGGATGTGTGCCCTTTAAGCCTACTCAAAGATAATCAAGATCACCCTTGCGTGAAGTCCTCGTCCTTCTGTCCAGGATGATATCTTCCTGTAACTCATTCAAGTACTCAGATGCAAACTCATCAACTGAAGGTATTGAAACTTCCTCATCCTGATCCATGATCATGGGAGGCTAAAAATGTTTCAAGTTCTCTACGTTTACAACAGAGTAAATCTGCATATAAGGTGGAAGATAAAAATGAAAAGCATTAGTGTCACTTTTCTCCAAGATAATGAAGGTTCCATATCAGATAGGCTTGAGTTTCTTGCCTTCACCCTTCAATCGTTCCTTGCTCATATGAAGTCATACCTGGTCTCCAACCTGGAGTTGATGATTAACCCTGTGCTTGTCATGCCGAGATTTATACTGTGCTTGACTCTTCTCAAACTATTCCCTGACTTCCTGGTGTATCTGCTGGATCCTCTAGATGAAATTGCAGGCTCTATCCTCTGTTCGTTCTTCATTCACATCAAAATCTCTCCCATACATCAAGTCCAAAGGAACCTTGGGTAGGTACCCAAAACATGTCTCAAAAGGTGAACTCTGAGTGGATGAATGTAAATCTCGGTTATAAGCATGTTGTACATAGGGTATATGTTCATCCCATAACTTAGGATGCTTATTGTAGTAGCCTCGAAGAAAAATTACCACTATTTTGTTTACCACCTCTGTCTATCCGTTAGTCTGTGGATGGAAAGCAATATTCCTCTTCAATTTGGTATCCATAATTCTCCACAAGCTAGTCAAAAAATCCCCAAGGAATCAAGTATATTGATCTAAGACAATGGACATGGGTAACCCAAAGTGAACCCAAACATACTGAAAGAAGAGATTAGTAGTTTGCTTAGCAGTGATTTGATTTTTACATGGCATCAAGATACACATTTCATTGAACCTATCCACTACAACATACAAATAGTCATTACCCCCTTTGTTCATTGGTAAACCCCCTACAAAATTCATGGAAATGCTTTCCCATGGATGGGATGGAACACAAATTGGTGAGTATAGCCCCAATTTTCTATTAGTGGGCTTACAAGTATAACACATCACACACCCCTTTACATATTTAGTTACAATTGCTTTCATTTGAGACCAATAACAAAACCTATGCAAATGAGCCATAGTTTTTCCTACCACACAATGCCCAGACACAAGAGAAGTGTGAGCTTCTTGTATTACATGGACTCGTTCACTTGTAGGAATACATAGCTTCCCAAGATGATAGAGTAATTTTCCCTGCAGACAATAGTTCTCCACCATGGGTTAGCTTCTCATATACTTCTTTAAAATCTTCATCGATGACATATTTCTCTACATAGCTATCATGAGATAAAGAAGTATTCTTCAAAATAATAGAAGAAAAAATAGGAGGTCTAGAAAGCATACCGACTACCATGTTACTTGTACCCTTCTTGTACTTGATTACCAAATGAAATTGTTGTAGAAAACCCATCCATCTGTAGTTCCAAGATTTTTGCAGTTTGGTTTGTGCTTGAAGATACTGTAAGGGTTGGTGATCTGTATGTATGATGGTTTCCTTCCCTAACAAGTAGTGCTTCCATTTCTTTATGCTTTGAACTAATGCATAGAAATCTTTATCATATGTAGGATAGTTAACAACAACTTGGTTAAAAGTTTCAAAGTGGTAACATATAGGCTTACGATATTGCATCAATATTATGCCCATGGCATATCCATTGGCATCTGTCTCGATCTCAAAAGGTTGTTGAAGATTCGACAGTGCTAATACTGGTGCGGTACTGATCTTTTCCTTTAAAGTTTTGAAATCTTTTTGTTGCTTTCCTTCCCACTAAAAAGTGTTATTCACACTGGTTAAGGCATGAAAAGGATCTTCTATAAAGGAGAAGTTGGGAATGAATCTCCTCCAATACTAGACTGCACCTAAGAAGCTTCGGACTTCAGTTACACTTTTTGGCTCAGGCCATTTTACAATTACTTCAATTTTGGAAGGATCAATCTTCAATTGTCCTCCTCCCATGATGTGACCTAAGTATACAAGTGTAGTCTTGCCAAATTCACATTTAGACATTTTCACATACAATTTTTCCCTTTGCAAAGTATCCAATACCTTCTTTACAAGCCTTACATGTTCATCCAAAGTTTCGCTAAAAACATGAATGTCGTATAAATACACAATCAAAAATTCATTTAGGAAAGGCCCGAATACCTCATTCATCACACGCATGAAAGTTGTCGGATCATTACAAATCCCAAACAACATAACTAACCATTCGAATAATCCATATTTGGTTTTAAAGGCAATTTTCCATGCATCCTATTCTGCAACTCTGATTTTATGATATCCACTGCGCAAATCCAACTTAGTGAAATAAACAACATTCTTCAACTGATCAAGTAAATCATCTATACAAAAATAGAGTATCGATTTTTCACCATGATTTTGTTTAAGGCCCGATAATCGACACACATTCCACATGTGCCATATTTCTTTGGCACCATCATGATCGGAGAACCACAAGGAGATGAACTGGGCCCAATGACCCATTGATACAATAAGCCTTGTACCTACTTCTCATGATGAAAGAAGACTTCTTCTCTATCATAAAGATAAGGACTCCCCAACACTATGCCACATATATCAAGTGGTACAACATCCAAATCCACTTCATGAATCAACTTCAAAGAAATAGAAAATCGGATCCCACATTGTTTGGTGACATTAAGTTTTTCTTTATCACATGCCCAACCAAGAGGTTAAGGATTTGGTTGTGGTTTCATTTCAAGACCCATCTTCTTGATAAGTGCTTCAGATATTAAGTTTACTTGGGAACCCAGATCAAATAATGTATCTATCTTAGTATGTTTAGATACAATTCGTATATGAAATAACTCATTCCTCTTTCGTTCATCAACATGAGATTCATTATTGGAACTTGAACTAGCATCAAGAGAATCTTTACCTTGTACTCCAACCATTGTGATATTTCCTTCATCTCCTGAATCAGAACCAAGCTCTTGTTCAACTGCAACAATGGTCTTTGTCTTCCCCTTTCCACCAAATTATTTCTGTTTCTTTTCTAGATGCAGTTTCCAACAGTGTTCTTCATCGTGACCGCTCTTCTTGCAATGAGTGCAAGTTGGTTTTCCTCCTTCTCTCATTACTGTAGCGGTCTTATTGTCCTTCCTTTTAAACTTCTTAAAAGTCTTCTGTGGGAAATTGGAAGGTTTCTTTGTGGGATATTATTGAACATGTTTCCCCCTGTTCTCAAGGTGAGTGTCTTGCACACAAACTTCGTCAAGACTAGTGGGGTTAAACAAGTGAAAAGTATGACGAATATAACTATGAAGTGCACCAATATACTTTATTAAAGTTTCATAAGAATCCAAAGGAATGTTCAATGTTAGAGATTTCTTCCTAAATTATTCTGTGAAACTTTGTACAATTTGACCTTTACTTTGCCTCAAAGTTTGTCATTCCATAATTGCTTTATGTAAATTCCCTAGTGGATAGAATTACTTCCTTATCTCTGTTTTAAATTCTGACCATGAGGAAAGAAGATTACCACACTTACTTTTGTTCTGTAGGTTGCTCTCCCACCATACAAGAGTGGTGCCTTCCAACCAAAGAGAAGCCAGTTACACTTTAACTTCCTCTTCATCAGTATGTTGAACATAGTAATATACTTCAACCTGTCGGATCCAATTATCTAGTTTTTCAAGATTAGAATATCCATTAAAGATAGGTAAATCAAACTTTACATCAAGCTTTAATAATGGTTTCTTAAAAGAGGCTTTATGGCTAGAATGATGAGAATGATGAGAATGATTAGAGGAAGAGAGGAAGAAGAAATAGAACTTGAAGGTGAATATGGAGGCTCAAGAGGATCTCCTCCAGCCCCTTGGTTTACCGAAGCATCATCATCTGGTGGTGCTTCCTTTTTCTTCCCTTTCTTCTTCATCCTCTTCTCATAATCTCCATACATTTTCTCGACCATGTCTGACATGTGATAGAAGACCATGTGAAATTTTTTCTCCTATTCATCATGCTTGTCCTCTTCTGTCATCTTCTTCCTTCGGGATGCATGGCCAACTTCGAGATTGAAAGTATTAAGATTTCCTTGACCCTGCTTATGCTTGGCCCTAGTAAGCATTCATACTCAACAATTCAAGTCAAATACCATTGCTCTGATACCAACATGATCCGAGATATTTTCGTCCGGTGACTTATTAAAGAAGTATTAAATGAGCATAAACTAAAGTACACCATAAAGAAGGAAAAAATCAAAAGGAAAAATACATAAGCATGCAATATGAACAAAAAGAACTTGATAATAGAGTTCATCCCTGGTGGAGTATGTCTCTGGGTCTTGCTCTCAAATGGTTATTCCTTTTTATTAACTCCACAAAAGAATATGAAAAAATACATAAGTATACCTCATTATAGAGTTAAGCTATAAAATCTTTGCTCATATAAGAAAACTAACATCACCACTACGTTCGTGGCATCGAATTACCTAAAAATGATTGTCTCCACACCTCGATCCGAGTCTGGCGCTTCCAGGCCCAAGAGACACCCCTGCTTCGGTTTTCGTGCCTACCTATGCAAATGAATGACTGGGAAAAATATCGAAATGTGTTCCCTTGTCTCAAAATCCATTCCAAAATCCCTACGACCTCGCCCTGGTCTCTCCTCCGCCTCGTACACTAGAGGAGGCCCATTTTAATAATAAAACTCGGGTGGTTAAACATTAATGAGGTGGTTGGTGCATTGGTTAATGGGACTATTTTAAGCCTGTAGGTTAGGCGAAGGTCCCGGGATCGAATCTCGCGGACTCGCCTTTTAACATAAAGTTATAACAAATTTAGGCGCATTGCTATATTTGGTGGAGAGACTACTAAAATGGTGGGTGGATATTAAAACAATGGAGAATATGGCGGGTATGCCATATATGGTGTGTGGTCACATGAACTAACACATAACCAAGGGTTGGGCCAAGGGCCTAGCCATTTTCTTCCACCCATATAGAACATTATCAAACTTAAATAAAATGTGTTTCATATTATAGACAAGGACTATGTAGTGGCATGTTGGATAGCGCAGAGTTGTAAGGAATTTGGGTTAGGAGGTTAAGAGTTCGACTCCTGTCAGCTCCAATATATTTTTTAATGAACTGTACTGTAAGAGGCCAATGGGGGGTTTCCATGTGGCAACCTCTCATTGTTTTTCCTCTTCCACGTGTCAATCAGAACATCATGCCACATCTCCCTGTATGGACGTGCCACATGTCACCCTTGTAGTGGTGACATGTGTCACCTTGACCTTTGACTTTTTGACCAAGTTTGACTGCTTATATATTTTGATCCATAACTCCATTTGACAAGATGCTTGCGCCATTAGAAATCTTGTGACACACTCTTCACGACCATGCCATTTTAACTGAGTTTTGAGAACTTTGAATTTTTTCCCTTTCTCTATCTACTAAAGCCATTCTGAGCATATTGAGTTACCCCTGTGAGTTCTGAGTTGTCCTTAGCCTTCTCTGGATCCTTTTTGGATCAACCGGGTTATGAAAATAATTATAGGAAAAGACAGTGGGTATTGCGGGCTACCTGGTCAATTGATCACCCACATTAGCACTAGATTAAAAGACTCCACACAAGGTATGGATTGGTAAGAAACCCTCTCTCACACAAGGTATGGATTGGTAAGAAACCCTCTCTTACACATATCAAGGTATTTGGTTGTGATTCCTATGTTCACGTTCCAAAGAAAAGAAGGAATAAGCTAGATAAAAACCCTAAAAAAATGTATCTTTATTGGGTATAAAGATGGTTTGAAAGGTTATAAGATTTGGAACCCAGAAAATAAAAAGGCAGTGCATAGCCGAGATGTGGTATTTATAGAAATCAAAGATGTTTTCAAACATGAAGTCCTACCAAGGAAGGAAGAACAAGAGAAAATAGAGTTTGAGTTAAAGGATGGTGAATCAGACTCTACAAAATAAAATGAATTAGAAGAAGAAGATCCTTATACTCCAATATTGAGGAGATTGGTTCGGGAAAGAAGGCAACCAAAAAGGCACACTCCATTTGATTTCCATTCATATTTTTCTTTGTTTATTGTTGAAGATTATCTAGAACTGTTAGGGAGGAAGTGGATTCAGAGGATGGAAAACTATAGAAAAAGGCCAAGGTGGAAGAAATGACATCTTTATACAAGAATGAGGCTTGGGATCTAGATGATCTAGAACTGTTAGGGAGGCAGTGGATTTAGAGGATGGAAAACTCTAGAAAAAGGCCATGGTGGAAGAAATGACAGCTTTAGACAAGAATGAGGCCTGGGATCTAGTGTAGTTGTTGACTGAAAGAAATCCCATTTGTAACAAATGGGTGTTTAAGAAGAAACTGAATGCAAAAGGGAAAGTGGAGAAATACAAAGCTTGGTTAGTAGAAAAAGGCTATTCTTAGGTAGAGGGAATTGACTTTGGTAAAAATTTTCTCTTGTTTTCATGTTAATTTCTATTATATTTCTTTTATATGTTGTTGTTGTGTTTGATTTTGAAGTGGCATAGATGGATGTGAAGACAAAATTCCTAGATGGGGATCTAGAAGAAAAAATATATATGAAGCAACTAGAAGGATTTGTTGTGAAGGTAAAGAAAGAGCTGGTATGCAAGATAAAAAAGTACCTGTATGGGTTAAAGAAATCACCAAGGATGTGGCATCAAAAATTTGATACTTATATGTTTGGTGTTGGCTTCACAAGGAGCAAAGAAGATCACTGTATGCATTTCAAATTAATCGGTGATCAACTCATTTATTTGGTCTTGTATGTGGATGATATGTTGTTGATAGGAAACGACAAGGGGATTATCCATGATGTGAAAACTCATTTGTCCTTTAAATTTGACACGAAGGATCTTGGTGCTACAAATTTAATTTTTGACATGGAAATTAAAAGAGATCCGACAAATAAGAAACTTTGGTTAAGTTAGAGGAAATATGTCGACACAATATTGCATAGGTTTAATATGCAAGAATGTAAACTAGTCAGGGTTCCTATTCTTGTAGGTGTAAAGTTATGTGCGGATCAGTATCCCAAGACAAAAGAAGAGGAAGACGACATGTCCCATGTTACACATGCTAGTGCGGTTGAAAGTTTGATGCATGCAATGGTTTTTACTAGACTAGACATTGCACATGCAGTGGGAGTTTTGAAAATGTATATGTCAAAACCAGGGAAGAGGCATCGGACAATAGTAAAGAGTGTTTTTAGGTATTTGCATGGAACTACTAGTTATGGATTGTGGTACCAAGGAAGATTGGTATTGGACAAAGTGTTTGACATATATGGATTTGTTGATGTAGACTAGGTTGGAAATATGAATCGTAGAATATCTACAAGTGGGTATGTGCTTAACTTGTTTGGAGGAGCAATCAGTTGGATGAGTAAAAGAGAGTCTGTAGTGGCACTCTCAACTACAAAAGTTGAATACATGACAACCACTCATGCAAGAAAGGAAGCAATATGGTTACTGAGATTGTGTTAAGGTATCAGGTTGATACAACAAGTTATAACGATAGATTGTGACAATGAAAATTGCAATCTTCCTGGCCAAGGGCCCAACTTATCATTCAAAGAAAAAAATGTAGATGTTCAATATAACTTTGTGAGAGACTTGGTTCAAGAAAAGAAGGTGTTGTTGATGAAGGTGGACACTTTGAAGAATGTTGCAGATTCATTAAAAAAAATTGTGAGCACTAAGAAGTTCTCTTGGTGTAGAGGATATATGGGGATTGATGCCTTGGATTGTTGACTTTGTAACCTTGTAACTCCATGTATGTAAAGAAAACAACAAGTGGGAGAAGGTTGGGTATGTGTTATATTATTTGCATGACTATACCTAGTGTCTGTGTTTTGTCGGGTGTGCTCGGGTGGGGGGGTTGCGTCAAATCCCCCCTGTTTCGGGGGTCATAAGATTCTCTTTGGATGCAGTGTGGGTACTCTGGATGTGGAATTTAGTTATGCATGCAATAAATGTCTGCACTTGAAATTTGAATAAACCGATAAAATATTGTTACCAACTTAATGAGAACTCTAAAAAGTTCTCATTTTTAGGGGGGTCACATTTTTTACCTCGTTTTGAAAAGTTCTGCTACCGGTAGCACCCACCCCCCTTTTTAGGATTTTTTTTATATTTTAAATATTCTTATCCATAATGTATCCACATTATTTTTTTAAATGCTTCTTTTTTCATCTCTCTCTCTCTCTCTCTCTCTCTCTCTCTCTCTCTCTCTC
>CBVK0100005395.1:0-15472 GCA_900067695.1 Picea abies | reverse complement strand
CCACACTCATTCACCCCCCCTCTAAGTGTGGTAGGTGTGTCCAACACCAGGCTCATGAGTAGTTCTCTAGGTGAGGCCTGTGAAGTTCTCTATGCGAGAGACTACTCGAGGTTGTTCCTTGGTGTGCTGGGAAATAGCCACGGGGCTCTGAGACTTCCTGTCAAGCCTATTGTTGAAGCCCTAGAAGGGAAGTGGGGAGTCAAGGGACTGTTGCGCAGAAAAGGGGAACACTTCCTGGGGTGGGACATGCATGTGAGGAATGAGAGACCGTAGGCTAGTTGCAGTAGTTGGCACCTTGGACAGAACAATTATGCTGCTTATTAGACCTTAGATTGGCTTTGGCTCAATTTTCCCTTTGCCCTGGTAGATTTTATCCCCAACTTGGGGGTGACCCACTGCTGAAAGTTATGAGTAGTGTGGTCTAAGGCTGGGAGGAATGTGGAAGGTCTGAATGCAATTGGTGTCTATTTTCCTGAGATAAGTGTCTTTCATGTGCTTATTTCCATTGTTGTGGGTGTGTGTGTGTGTGTGCAATTATTGGTTTTCTTTCATGGAATCTCTATTGTTAAATTCTATATGAACTGTTATTGTTGCATACATGTTGTTATTATTTTTTGTTGAACTATATTAATATGTAGAACAAATTATTTAATTAATGGTATAAAAATTCGTATTTTCACATGGCGTGTTTCAAATCAGGACTGGGTACATTACAAATTGGTATGAGAGCTGATAAGAGAAGTTTTTAAGTGGCATAGCCCAATTGATGGTTGGGTACATCACAAATTGGTATCAGAGCCTAGGTTGCAACACTGAGCTTGCATGGGCCATTTAGCAAAGCACTGAAGTGAAATTTCAGAAGTTGTAAGCGAATTGTTTGACAGAATATCTGTTAGGGTCCTAACCCGCACATAGGTAGATCAATATATTCAGATGTAATACCATCAAGGAAGTGCTAGTCCAATGGAAAGATATGACTCCAACATATGCCACTTGGGAACCAGCTACCATTTTGCAGTAGTTTCCACATCTCAAGCCTTGAGGACAAGACTGTTTTTAAGGGGGCAGACATGTTAGGGTCCTAACCTGCACATAGGTAGATCAATATATTTAGATGTAATAAAGGTCAATATTAATAAGGCCTTTCAATAAAATAGAATAAAGCGGATGTAAGAAGACCTAATAGAAGCTTCTGCTTCTAGAAGGATCTTCCTCTAGATGCTTCTCTTAATAGACATATTTAATATAAATAAGGGTCGAGGGTATGAAAACCCTAGCTGGAAGATTATTGTAACAGAGCGCTGCTCGACTGGAGGTTGCCCCCTTGAAGAGGCCTGTGAACATTGCTTTTTGAATCAAAGTGATATTTTTTTTGTTGTTCTTATATCATTTTTGTATTGTGGAGATTATGCTGGTTATATTACTGTTATTCTGCCATTTCTAGCATTTCATTTCTGTTTTGCATACTTTTTATATCTGGTATATTACAAGTGGTATTAGAGCACTTTCCTTGGCAGAAATTGTGGGAATTTTTTTTCTTCAGGGTAGAGATGTATTCCGATGTCTTTAATCCACAAAGATATGTCATTACGCGCATAAACCCACGGTTGAGGGATTCATACATGCAGGAAATACAAGTGGTTCTTAAGCGCACATCTGTTGGCCACCCTTGTAACCCCTGTTGGTACCCCTTCGAGTGGTAGCGCATCAGACAAGGGTATGAAAACCCTAGCTAGAAGATTATTGTAACAGAGCACTGCTCGTCTGGAGGTTTCCCCCTCAAAGAGTCCTTTGAACATTGCTTTATGAATCAAAGTGCTATTTCTGTTGTTGTTCTTATATCATTTCTGTATTGTGGAGATTATGCTGGTTATATTACTGTTATTCTGCCATTTCTAGCATTTTATTTCTGTTCTGCATACTTTTTATATCTGGTATATTACAATGTCAGAAATATTTATTTGCATTTTGTTTGACAAAAATGTTACAGTGTTTCCGTGGTGAACCCAGGAGCAACCGAGTGAAATTGGGCCAAAAGCCCCAATTATTGTTGTTAAAATTCCTAAGGAAGTTGGGAAAATTGGTCCAAGGATGAGTTTTTCTAGGCGTTAATCCATGTCTGAGCAAATTTAGACCTATAAATGGTTGAACTTGAAGTCAGTATAAGGCTATGGCCAACTGAATGTAATTGAGTAAACTTAATGGTTATCGAGTGACCATGGTGAAATGGAATGAAATTGGGCAAAAGCCCTAATTTTCTATAGCTAAATAATGACAAATTCGAAGCAAAAGAGTCGAATTTGAAAGAAGCGTACAAACGTTTATGTACCAAGATTGAATGGGTTGTATTAAGCTTAGTCACAGAGCTCTAATGATGACTAAAGAAGGAATTTCATTTTGGGAAAATTTGAGCGTCTTTGGAGTTTTTGGAAAATGGGAGAAATTGGAAAATTTTTAGTATTTTTCTGTACGCTGACGTCATCATGACGTGGGGGGGGACGTGTTAGCTTACATGGTGGAAGGTGACATGTACTACCATGGTGGCAGGTACACAGAGGTAGGGATATGAAAATAATCTAAGTGTCGGGAATCATTGTGAGCCGTGAGTCCGTGAATCCGAAAGTCCAAAGAAGTGGAAAAAAATGGCTAAGTGTTGAGACTTTCAAACGGACTTATGTAATAAAGGTTACAAGTCTATGAGTCTGCGAGTCCGAAAGTTTGAAGAAGTGGAAAAATGGCTAAGTGTTAGGACTTAGTATGAGTCTGTGAGTCCGCGAAGATGGAAAAATGGCCAAGTGATGAGGCTTAGTATGAGTCCGCGAAGATGGAAAAATGGCTAAGTGTTGAGACTTTTCAGATGGACTTATGTAAAAAAGGTTGAAAGTCTGCGAGTTTGAAAGTCCGAAGAAGTGGAAAATTGACTAAGTGTTGAGATTTTTTGGACGGAATTATGTAAGAAAGGTTACAATTCCGTGAGTCCATGAGTCTGAAAGTCCAAAGAAGTGTAAAAATGACTAAGTGTTGAGACTTTTCGGATGGACTTGTGTAAGAAATATTACAAGTCTGTGAGTCTGTGAGTCCACGAGTCCAAAAGTTTGAAGAAATGGAAAATTGACTAAGTGTTGCTACTTTTCGAACAGACTTGTGTAAGAAAGGTTACAAGTCCATGAATTTGTGAGTCTGCGAGTCCGAATGTCTGAAGAAGTGGAAAACTAACTAATTGTTGAGACTTTTTGGATGGACTTATGTAAGAAAGGTTACAAATCCATAAGTCTGTGAGTCCACGAGTCCGAAAGTCCAAAGAAAGGGAAAATTGACTAAGTGTTAAGAATTTTCGAAAGAACTTATGTAAGAAAGGTTACAAGTCTGCGAGTTCAAAAGTCCGAGGAAGTGGAAAATTGACTAAGTGTTGATAATTTTCGGGCGGATTAATGTAAGAAAGGTTACAAGTCCGTGAGTCCATGAGTACGAAAGTATAAAGAAGTGGAAAATTGACTAAGTGTTGAGACTTTTCAGACGGACTTATGTAAGAAAGGTTACAAGTCTATGAGTCCATGAGTTTGAAGAAGTGGAAAATTGACTAAGTATTGAGACTTGGTATGAGTATATGAGTTTGCAAGTCTGAAAAGAGGAAAATATTTAAGTATGGGAACTCTTCAGGTGGACTTATGAACGGGAGAGCTATGTTTCCATGAGCCCGTGAGTCCACAAGTCTGAAAAGAGAAAAAGGGTTAATTATGGGAACTCTTTGAGTAGACTTATGAAAGGGATAGATATGCTTCCATGAGTCCGTGAGTCCGAAAAAGAAAAATGGTTAAGTATGGGAACTCTTCGGGCGGTCTTATGAAAGGGAGAATTATGCTTCCATGATTCCACAAGTCCGAAAAGAGAAAAATGGTTAAGTATGGAAATACTTCGGACAGACTTATAAAGGGAGAGTTATGCTTCTCTGAGTCTGTGAGTTTGTGATTCCGTAAGTTCGCATAAGATGAAAATAATCTAAGTATTGAGACTTTTTAGGCGGATTCATGAAAGAAAGAATCCTAATACATTATGGGAACATAATCATATGAAATTTTTATGTAACTATAAATTGTTAAGCCTAATAAATTTTTTTGGATACACATTTTGCAGAATTAACAACATTTAGATCCGAACAAGATCAACACAAAGTTTAAAATCATGGAATATGCATAGAGGGATTACAACGACGGAGATGAGATCTGAGGGATGTATGTTAATTTAGGCATTGAAGGTACAAATTAAATTGTACATGGAGAAGGCAAGGAAGAAAGTATGAACTTCGTAGAGACTACACATGGTCTGCAAAAGGATGTCCATAATTATAAAGTTGATAATGAGAGGATTATGCGAGCCAAGGAGCAGTAGGAATACTTCAACATCAGGATAGTCCAAATCTTGGACAAAATAAAGAAGAATATGGATAAGGAGACTGGGTCAATCAAATAAGGGAATCACAGATCTTACGATGAGAGGGGAAGAACACGAAGTGTTGGCAGACATCAATATCATTCTTCAAGACATTCAACTAAGAGAGCAAACGAAATTCCAAGTCCACCCCCTGTTAGGAAGCATAAGAAAAGGTCTAGGGTGGATGAGCTACAAGGGGAAATGAATAAAATCAAGCCTCCTACATTTGATAGTGAGCACAAGAAGGATGAGGATGCAAAGACATGGATGCTAGACATGAGGAAGTATTTTCAATTGCATATTTACTCTTCACAATCAGAAGGAAGAATTGCCATCTATCAACTCAAAGGAAAAGCATCAATGTGGTGGGATCAATTTGTGCAGGTACAACACATTGATGAGAAGAAGGTCACTTGGAGGGAATTCAAGAGGTATTTCCAGAAGAAATACTCAACTAAGCGATACTATGATAAGAAAATGAAGGAGTTCTTTGAACTTGAGCTTGGGAGTATGACCATAGATGAATATGAAAGGAGGTTTTTAGAGTTGCTAAAGTATGTTTCTTTCATCAAGGAGGAGCAGGTTGAGATTTAAAGGTACTTGAGTGGGCTGCCATATTTTATCAGTGATAAGATACAGTATGATGATCCTAAGACACTAGAGGAAACTATAAGGAGGGATAAACGAGGGATAAATTCCTGTATGAACAACATAGTGGAAGACTAACTTTCCAAAAGACATGGGAAAACAAAAATAAAAGTATAATGGAGTAGAGGAAGAAGGGATCTAAACCACCATTCTTCAGAAACAATTCTCAGGGACAACCAACCTTTAAAGAACCCAGAATGACAAAGGAAATAGAGCAAAGACCAAGGCAACCATTTATTCAATGTTGGGGTTGTGGAGGAGATCACGTGTTGAGGGATTGCCCTAACAGAGGGGGAAAAGTGAAGACTTATTACAATGTGCAACAAGCTGAAATAGTGGAGGACATGGGAAAAAGTGTACCAAGGATCTATGCAGCCCTGGATAACAAGCAAGCTGATTTTCAATCACACAAGATTGAAGTGGAAGGTAAAATCAATAACTAAACCATTGATATTTCAATTGATTCAAGAGCTAGTCATACTTATCTAGATCCTGAGACGGTGGAAAGATTTCAATTGCCAATAAACAAGCTTGGAAAACTTTGGATGGTGTAGCTAGCTACAAGAGCTAAAAGAAAAATTAATGAGGTGGTTAAGGTGTTCCCAATGGACATGAATGGATTGAGCACAAAGTAATATTTGAACATTATACCTTTATGTTCTTATGACTGCTTAATTGGTATGGATTGGTTGGACCAACATCATGATGTCCTAGAATGTTATAATAAGGAATTTACTTGCTTGGATGAGAAAGGGAATTTAAGGACAGTATAAGGAATTCCCAGGGTAGTAAACCTCAGAGAAATTTCATCCTTGCAGCTGAAGAAGAGTTATAGAAAAGGGTGTCAAATATTTGCAGCACATATGGAAGAGACACCTAAAGATAAGGCACCCAATATTGAATATTATGCTGTCTTAAAAGAGTTTGAAAATGTATTCAAGGAAATACTAGGATTTCCACCCAAGAGAGATATTGACTTCTCCATCAATTTGGTGCCGGGAGCAGCTCTAGTATCTAAGACTCCTTACAGGATGAGTACGCCAGAGCTGAAGGAATTGCAAATGAAATTGGAGGAGCTTTTGAAGAAGGGGTATATACACCCAAGTGTGTCACCTTGGTGTGCCCCAGTATTATTTGTGAAGAAAAAGGATGGAACTTTGATACTGTGCATATATTTCAGGTAGTTGAACAAGGTAACTGTGAAGAAACAATACCCTTTTCCAAGAATAGATGACCTCTTTGATCAGCTCAAAGATGCAAAAATATTCTGCAAGATTAATCTCAGGTTAGGCTATCATCAAGTAAAAATTAAAGAAGAAGACATCAACAAGACTGCCTCCAGAACAAGGTATGGCCACTATGAGTTCATAGTGGTACCATTTGGGTTGACAAATGCACCAACGGTCTTTATGTGTTTAATGAATGGCATTTTCAGGAACTACTTAGATAAGTTTATCATTATCTTCTTGGATGGCATTCTTATATACTCTTAGTATGAAGAAGAGCATGAGAAACACTAGAGTATGGTATTACAAATATTGAGGGAGCATTGGTTGTATGCCAACTTGAGCAAGTGCTCATTCTACTAGAAGCAAATCCATTGTTTGGGCCATATCATTTCAAAAGAAGGGATACCAGTGGATCCAGAAAAGATAAGGGTTGTTGAAGGATGGACAACACTAAGGAATGACTCAAAGGCGAGGTCATTCATGGGCCTTGCAGGTTACTATAAGAGATTTATTGAAGGATTCTCAAAGATCGCGAAGGATTCTCAAAGATCTCGCACCCAATCACTTCCTTGCAAAAGACATGTGTGAAGTGTGAATGGACATTGGATTGTGAAAGGAGTTTCCAACACTTGAAGCATTTACTAACAAGTGGTCCAATACTAAGGATTGATGATCCAAATGAAGACTTCATTGTATGCATTGATGCATGTAAATAAGGACTAGGTGGAATCCTTAGTTAGAATGGGTATGTGGTTTGCTATGAATCTAGGAAATTGAAGGAGCATGAAAGGCACTATGCTACTCATGATTTGGAATTGGCAGCCATAGTGCATGCCTTGAAGATGTGGAGGCACTACTTCATGGGGAAAATATTTGATTTAAAGGACAGATCATAGTGGTATGAAATACTTGTTTAGACATCCAACCCTAAATGTTAGGCAAAGTAGATGGTTAGAGTTTCTCAACGAATACGACTTTGATATAAAGCATATCAAAGGTAAATAGAACAAGGTGGCTTATGCACTTAGCAGGAAGGTGTGCAAGATGCATCCTATAACCATTAACATGTACTGAACAGATTTGAAAGATATGATTCTAAAGGTTGTAAAATCAGATCAGAAATACATGGAAGTAAAGGAAAATGAAGACTATAAGCTGGAAAATGATGAAATTCTCATGCAGAGGGGCAAAATTTATGTGCCAAATTCTCAGGAATTGAAAAAACTGGTTTTAAAAGAAATGCATAATGTGCCTTATGCTTGACACCTAGGTTACCTGCAGTTGTAAAGAACCAATTTTACTGGCCAGGGATGAAGAAATTTGTTGCATATTTTATTGCTAAGTGTTTGACATGTCAAAAATTCAAGGCTCAACACATACACCTAGCTAGTTTACTACAACCATTATCCATTCCTGAGTGGAAGTAGGAAGTTGTAACAATGGATTTCATCACCAAGCTGTCCATAACAACCAAACAACATGATTCCATCATGGTGGTGGTGGACAAGCTTACTAAAGTTGCCCACTTTATTTAGTAAATTTCATGCACAAGGCAAGCAACATTGTTGATATTTATATGAGGGAAATTGCTCGATTGCATGGTACACCCAAGACCATTGTGTTTGAAAGAGACCCAAAATTTACCTCAAATTTTTGGAAGGGATTATTCAAAGGTTTTGGAACCAATCTGAACTTTAGCACAACCTATCATCCAGAATCAGATGGGAAAACAGAGAGAGTAAATCAAGTGATTGAAGATATGTTGAGGATGTATGTGATGGATAAACCATCCAAATGGGAGGATTACTTGCACTCGGTGGAATTTTCTTATAACAATGGGTATTGAGCATCCTTAAAGATGAGCCCATTTGAAGCCTTGTATGGCAGAAAGTGAAACACACCAGTGAGTTGGGACAACCTAGCAGACATAGGAGTGGTTGGGCCAGAACTACTGAGGGAAATGGAAGAACATATGATAAAAATAAAACATAATTTAAAGGCCACCCAGAACATGCAGAAAATCTGTGTTGATAAAGGCATAACTCACAGAGAATTAAAAGTGGGTGACCATGTGTTCTTAAAAGTAAAGGCCAGGAGAAGTTCGCTGCATGCATATCAATCCACAAATGAGTATCGGGGGACAAAATCCACTTAGAAAGGGAAAGGGAGGCTAAGAGTCTAGGAAGCAACTAAGCTAGGGGGGATTAATCCCAATGGAATATTATAATATTATTCATTAAAGCTAAAGTAATGGATATATGTATATATCATAAGTCTCAAAAGTAGGGACAAGGGAGTCCCTTGGAGTATCAAGTGTTCTAAAAGACACATGCATATACATACTTGTGGTTATAGTGCGAAGCAAACATTATTCTGCATTATTGTGGGTATTGACTGTTGCTGCACGGAAGCAGTTTTGAGTCGTACCGAACAATACTGGACTATGAAGAAGATCCTGACTTGTATTGTTAGCATAGGAAATGGATTGAAGAAGTGATTGCCATGTCGTATTACAAAAGAAATGGGTTGTTAGGCCTGTGGGTAGTTCTCTAGGCGAGAGACTACTCAAATTTGTTCCCTGGTGCACTGGGAAATAGCTATGGGGCTCTGAGACTTCTTGTCTAACATGTTGCTGAAGCCCCGAAAGGGAAGCGGGGCAGCCAAGGGACTGTTGAGCAGAGAAGGGGCACACTTCCTAGGGTGGGACATGCATGTGGTGAATGAGAGACCATAGGCTAGTGACAACAGTTGGAACCTTGGACAGAACAATTATGATGCTTATCAGACCTTAGAATGGCTTAGTTTTCCCTTTTCCCTAGTAGAGTTTAGCCCCAACTCAAGGGTGACCCATTGCTGAGAGTTATGAGCAGTGTGGTCTAAGGTTGGGAGGAACATAGAAGGCTTGCATGCAGTTGGTGTCTATTTTCCTGAGATACGTGTCTTTCATGTGTTTATTTCCATTGTTGTGTGTGTGTGCAATTATGGGTTTTACGTCATGGAATCTCTATTGTTAAATTCTATATGAACTGCTATTGTTGCATAAATGTTGTTATTATTTTCTGCTGAACTATGTTAATATGTAGAATTGATTATTTAATTAATAGTATTAGAATTCGTATTTCTGCATGGCGTGTTCCTGCTCAAGACTGGGTATGTTACAAATTGGTATCATAGCTGATAAGAGAATTATTAAGTGTCATATCCCAGTTGGTGGCTGGGTACGTCACACATGTTGCATTTATGGGGTTCAAATGGATTCAACGTATGATTGCTAACAATTATTTATATGGTATGATACATGAGCTATGATAAATGGTTGTTTGAAAACAAATATTTAGACATTTGGAATATTGACGTAGTGGCATTGAGATGGACATGCATTAAAGTGATGATACTAACACATTAATGCCATCAAATCTGAAACATACTACTTGGTTTCTTGTTAGGGTTTCCTTATTTGTCTTATGATTGTTAAGAGAGTGGTATTTCATTGAATTTTTTGCTATAGAGGACTCATGTTTGTTGTGCAATTGTGGAGCTAGTGTAATGGCTCATACTTGGAACAATATAAGACAACTTTGTTGTCATTGAAGGTATGTATCTAAACAGTCTTGAAAGGAATTTCCATTGCAATTTTGTTATTAAATGGATTAGTTGGGCTCTATTAGCTGGTTGCAAGTAAAAGATTCATTTCCCTTTATCTTTCATTCAATATCTTGGTGAAATAAGTAAGAAATGTTTGAGGTTGTTGTTGCAAAAATTTAATATTGTTTTGGAAATTTTTTGGTGGCAAAAAAATTGTTGATGGTATATGATTTTGATACCAGTTGTTGTCATTTTTCCATTATATCATTTTCCATGTTGATTTCACTATTCTTGAAGAGTTTGACTGCCAATTTTTTTTTTTTAATTCTTAGGTTGAGTCGAAATTATTGAAACCCATCCTCAAGATTATGAAATGAGATTTGGGTTCTGGCTTAGAGAAGTTTATAAAGATTTGAAAACAAAGTTAGATCAAACCCATGTTTAGTTGTGTTGCATCCCAACTCATATGGGTTGTTTTCATCCAAATTCATTTGCTTCCATTGATAGAATAATAACTAGAAATGTGTTATTCCTTTGCTCATGGTTGAAATCCCATTACCCACTATCAATATGGTCATTTAAAATAAAAGAAACTTTCCATTTTTGGTCAAATTCTCATTGTATACTATGTAACTTGACATATTATATGGGTTTGCCATCATAATGTTCATCATATGGCAACTTACTCTATTTATAATATATATGTGTCTAAAACCCACATTTTTTTTCTTTTAAACCATGCATTATCACATGTTTTGAAAATATATATAATAGCATGCATGTTTTACTTGGAATTTCTCAAAATACCAATCATTAAAATTACTTCTTGCATGTTGTAGGTATTCATATACAGACTGGGTATATTTTTGACCATATATACAAGTAAAGAAAAGTATGTATTGGGAAGTAAAGGAAATATTTAAAAATGGTTTTACATGAACTTTTACATAGGAAGTAAAGCATTGCCTCAGCCTTCAACTCCTCCTAATGCTCCCCTACAACCACATCCCACTATTGTATATTTTTCTCAATGGAAATCAACCTTGTAAATCCTACCTCTGATATTTCTCCGTGGCCTGATAATCCTCTGCCTCCTCCCCTTCCTCTGCATTCAAAACCACATGTTGCATCATTAGCCTCCATGGCCCATTCACCACCTAAAAATTATAAAGTGCCTCCCAACGACCCCCATGTTGACAAAAGAAAGAAGCATGCTACATCTTCTAGCTCAAAAGCATCTCAATCCCCCTCTATACATTCCAAACAACAATGAGCCAAAGATGACAGTTGCAAAAGAGAGATCACCTTCAATGACATGCACCTTGAAATAGTAAAACTGGATGATAAGAAGTCTTATCATGAAGACTTCCTCAACCTGAGGCCAGATGTATTAGAAGGAAGAAAGGAAAGAGAGGAGTTTTTCAAGAAAAAATGTCCTCACTTATTTTAATTTGTGTTATAACAGTACTATTTAGACACTTGATATATTTCATACAAACAACAAGCATATGATATTATTTTGAAAACTTAAAATATCATATCATTTTGATATCTTGGGAGATACAAGTGTTTGCTGATTTGGTATATTTCAGATGGGTCATCATTTTTTGATATATTTCATGATGCTAATATATTTATAGTATTTAATCATTTTTGGAGTTACAAGGGAAATTTTAGAATAAAGGAACAAAGACCTAGTGGGACCCCTCCTGTTATTTAAGTATTCGTTACCCTGATCATAAATAAAGTTGTTTTCTCCTAAATAAAGTTAATCAACTTTTTAAACAAAAGGTAGTTGAACTATCCAAACTACTTTATGAAGATATAAAAGAAGGAGAGTAAGATAAAGAGGGCATGAGAAAATAGAGAATTCAAACTTTTGATAAGGTTTTCCCTAGCCTCAAGTGAGATTATTATCTATTCATTCCATACTGAGTTTCATTAGAGTTGAGTTATCTTGTTGATAGTAGGGTTATTCTAAAGGTGGCAAAGAAAGGACTAGGAAGCATTGACCGGTGATATGCTCCAAGATCATTCATTCTTCTTGAATGTCTGTTTGGTTTAGTTGGAAGTTCTGAATTCATTTCAGTGCTAATTAATGCTAGTTTTGCGGAGTTCAAAACAATGATGCACATGTAGCTTGGACTGATCCAACTCGGTTGTATGTTCTAGTCTTCATATTTTTTTATACCAATTGTTTATTTATGAGTACAATAACATCTTGGACTTCTAAGTGTAACATTGGTCCAATCCCTCACAGGGGTTTGAAAGGATATACTCAGTTGTAACTTAGATTGATATTAATACACATATATATTGGTTTCTTCTCATTTATGAAACTTTTTATATACTAATTTTCAGATTTTTACATTTTGTATTTTCTTATTCACATGTTTTTATAAATTCATTTTGCAATTACATTTTTTTTTACTTTGTTTGAATTTATTTTCTATAAAAGACACAAAAAATCACATATTATAAAATAACATCAAATCCAAGAATCACATTTCTTGAGGTTTGATTGAGAATTTTTGATAGGCTATAAACATAGAGTTATAATCCCGCATATCTCACCTAGCCTGAGGAAATTTGAAAATGTTCGAGTAAGGATTTTTTCATTCCTTGCATCAACATTTATTTTGACGACCATACTGGGGAGTTCTCTTTACTCTCTCGTTCCTTTTTTTGTTTATTTTATTTTTCTAGTTTAATGAATTTGCCCACTCCTCAAGAACCAAACATAAGGTTTCATCTTTCTAACCAAAGAAGCATCACTTCAGGCTTGTTTGATTTTTTTAGAAACAACCCTCACCCATGAAGAGCTTGAACGTTCTTGGGAAGTTATGACTCGAGATAATGTAATCCAAGAGAAAAGATAAGCCATTCAAATGCAAGCTCGTAATCATCCTCCTCGTTAAAAGGTTCTATTTTGACCACTTAGTCTCATATATCCCGAAAAATGAGAGTTGAAGCTCATAAATTGATTCTTTCTTTGAAATTGGAAGAAGGAAGGCCATCCTAGAAAACCTTCAAACTGAGGTTACAAGTTTATCAATATCTTTCCCTCCCAAGATAATCACAATGACTTCTTCCAATGGTTCCAATAATACTAGCATATCAACCTCCTCACATGCTTCTTCCTCATCCTTGATAAAAAAACATGTATAGTCACTTCAATCCTATCCAATCAACCACAAATCCTACAAAAGTGATCAAGGAATATGGTTTATTCCAATTTGAAGAGGATGCTAACGCTACACCTTGACATGTGTCCTCTCCTTTAAATCTAAATACAACTACTAATCCTCTTCTGAAGTTTAAATATCATTTTCCTAGATTCTCTGGTAGTGGAAACATCTTTGTCAATGAGCACTTAGTTGCATTTTCAAATGCATGTCATAACATAGGGGCAACAACAATGATACATGTATGAGATTATTTGTTAACTCTTTGGAAAGAAAGGTTGTTGTCAATTTCTTCAAATTACCACCTAAAGTCTTCTCGACTTGGGTTGAATTATCTTAATGGTTTAAATTGACCTATGGACAACCTGAAAGTCCAACGAACTTGTTGAGAGATTACAATAATATTCTTTACAACAAAGGTGAAATAATCAAGTCTTTTAACTTACATTTCACCAAATTGTATAATTAAATCCCAGAAATCATTTGACCACACAATCAAGCTACTTTAATGCACTATTATAATGCATTACCATCTTCTTATTGCCATAGGTTAGAAGATATGAATTCTAACAATATGGGATCGACACTGCAATCTTGTTTAGAGTTTGAAGAACAATTGACAAGAACAAGTCTCCATGTTGAAGATTATGTCAAACAAACAAATATGTCAACTGTATTGCAACTTTTACAAGATATGAGAAATATAATGATTTCTTTCGAGAGGAAGGGTGTTACTTTTACTTCTATAGAGACTTCCTCGCATGTTGCTTGAGAAATCAAACTCAAAGTTTTCAACCTAAAGCAATACTCTCAAGAGCTTGGAGTAATTAATGTGAGGAGAATCATGATGAAAACATTGGTGAGATTAGAAAGAGCACAAGAGAATGCATCTTTGGAAAAAGATATGATACCATGATTGCAACCTTAGATTGGGCTCCTGAAGAGGATGTGATGATGGTCGATACTCGAAATAAATCTTACCAGAACGAGAGCAAAGGTGGTCCTCCTAAAACCACTTTTGCTCCAAGTACATCCTCTCATCAAACTGATCCTCAAATCACAAGGGGTACCTAGATTCCTAAGGTAATTCCAACCACATATTCTTCATCAAATTATAATATTTTGAAGCAATTGGCTAACATTAAAGCAGATGCCTCTTTATTAGACATGATAACTATTCTTGAACAACAAAGGCATCTAAAAGATTTTATGGAAGGTAAAACTTCTACTGTATATAAATAAATTAGATGTATATAATCCTATGAATTATGTAAAAAATCCTCCCTTTTATGTTTCAGTAAAGATTATGGATAATTTTGCACATTGTTGTCTAATTGATAGGAGATCTGGTCCCAATGTTATGTCTAAAATTATTATGGAAGAATTAGGTCTTTCATGCACCAATTTTTTTTTTGAAGAGTATGTTGTCATATAATAGTCAACAACAAGCCACCATTGGTGAAATCAAAGATGTGACCTTGGTTTTGTGTGCACATCCTTAAATCAACACCACCTTTAATATCCAAGTAATTGATACGCCAATAATAAACTATTCTATCATTTTAGGAAGAGATTGACAAGCTTTAACTTGTGGATACATATAACTAGATGGAACACACATGTCCTTCCTAAAATTCATAAGAATACCATTGTTCTTCAGGAAGGACAAATCTCACCATACATTGAAAGTGTGCCTCAACCGCATGTAAATTACATCGAAGAGGATATCAATGTATACTCTATATTTTTAGAAGAAGATAACAATTATGTTGCACAACTTCCTAACCCCGAAGATGGTATGTGACATGTGCATTTTGATGGTGCATGCTCAAGTGAAGGTAATGGAGTTGGTATAGTACTTTATTCACATGTAGGAAAAATTCACAATTTCTCTTACATATTAGAGTTTGCATGTACTAATAACGTAATATAGTTTAAAACCTTGTTTCTTGGAATATATAATGCTTTTAATATGGGTTGTTATCATCTTTCTATAATTTGGGATTCTAAGCTTATCGTCAATCTGGTTAAGATAATTTATGCCCCATTTAATAAATTGTTAAAGAGATATACTCAAGTGGTTTGGTATTTGATTTCTATATTTCAATATTACTCACATCAGGAGAGATATGAATTCAATGGAAGATAGGTTAATTGTTTTTGTAGCCATCCCTACAATGAAATTTCTCCCTAAAAATCTAGATACATTTATGTCATTACATCATCTTCATTTTCTAGACAATGTTGAATCATGGTAAGTTTTTCCTGACTATGAAAGCATATGTGCATTTTTGCAGAATGAGCCCTTGAAAAGGAAGGAGATCATATCTTTAGAAGAATTTTTTTTTCCAAAGGGAATAACGTGAGATCGGAAGAGCGTCGTGTAGGGAAAGA
>CBVK0100005394.1:0-15473 GCA_900067695.1 Picea abies | reverse complement strand
TTAGTTGTTGTTTTATTTCTTAGTTTAATTCTTAGTTATTGTTTTATATTTCTTTTTCTAACCCTTTTCCTTACAGCTGTCCTGCTTAGCAAACCCAACTAAGCTTACAAGCACCTCTATTTTTCTCACTAAGGTGATGAAAGAGGTGCAACACTTTCCATGTCTTATCATTCCTTGCCTTGCCTTATGTAGCCTTTCCTTTCCATGTATTTCCTTTCCATGTGGACCATCCCCTTCCACCATTATAAATAAGAGAACCCTTAGTCTCCCTCTTTTCCATGACTTGTTTAGGTAGACTTGATACTTCCAAGTTTTATTCTCGTATTAAACAACAAAGGGTCTTTGTTATGTTTATCTTCAAAGTACACTAAACATTCTTGTTATGAAATAGGTTAAGCATTTTGGCCTCCATATATATACTTCTAAACAATTCCTCATTAGCATCCCATTCCAAAAACATATTTAATGTAAACATGTGGTGAACAAAGTGGAACATTCTAAGAATGACTATAGCCTCCAATGTGAATTCTATATCATGGGTGTTATATTAGATGTTGTTTTGGATATTCAGTGGTGTATTTAATTTGGTATCTAACTACTTCGGTAATTGTTGTGCATAATTTCTCTCTTTCCACCAACATGATCATGATGTGAATCTCAAAGGACATGAACCCAATAGAATCCAAGATGTGGACTCCAAACACATGTCCAAACTTTGTTTAAATCCATCATTTGGATCTACATTAATATTGTTAAGAGTAAACCCAATATTAGTAAAATTGGGCTTTAACCATGTTGAAGGATTTCCTTCTTAAAAGAAAGGATGTTTGCAAAATGTTTTCATAGTTTAATGTTATTTCTTGCATCTTGCATATTGCATCTATTTAGCATAGTTTAATGTTATTTATTTCAAGCAATCAATAGTTAATGGTTTACTTGTATTTATTCTTGCATTGGGAATATTTTTCTCATTGCATATTACTAATTTAGTATTGATTTACTACTACTGTTATCACTTGTTACATGTTGAAGTATCTTATCTTTCATTCTAGTTTTATTATATCAGTTCTTTTTCTTTTATAGATAGTGTTTCAGTGCATTTAATTTACTTTTATTTCTTAGTAAACATCATTGATTGTCTTAGAAACACCCCTCTCACACATACAATCAATTTTCTTCAACTAATCCTTCCTATAATCAATTTGTTTCCCCCAATATATCAATTTGGTCTAGGTCTAGGTCTTGCCATGTCTTTCCATGCCTTTCCATGCCTATCCTTTCTTTGTCTTACCTTGCCATTTCTATCCTTTCTTTTCCTTTCCTTGCTTTGCAATTCCTTGCCATGTCTAGTCTTCCCTTGCCATGTCTAGCCTTTCATTTCCTTGTTTTTCCTTTCCTTGCCATGCCTTTCCTTTCCATGTCTTGCCTTGCCTTTCCTTTTCTTTCCTTGTCATGTCTTGCCTTGCCTTGGCCAAGGAAAAGAAAGACAAGGCAAGGCAAGGAAAGGAAAGGAAACGCTAGACATGGAAAGGAAATGCATGGTAAGACAAGGTGTAATATATCATATGTATATTACAATGTCATTAATTACTAATTAAATCATTAATGTAATAATTATACTTTTAATGTAAAGTCATGTCTTTTTAGAAAAAAAAAATGCGTGACTCTACTCATTTATGTGTAATTAATACATGTTGTTGTACATTGAATGAGACTAAGAATAATAAATTTATTAAATATTAAATATATTTCATATATATCTACTTTCATGCTTCCAGGTGGTATCAGATCTTGGGAAAAAATTTACCAGATCCACTTGTGGATATATCATGGATACATATTCCAGAAATATAACTGCCATTCTTAATGAATTTAAGGATCAACTCATTGATTCAATAAATAAAGTATTTAAAAAATATAATTATTAACATGAGGATGCCACAAAGAAATTAGAGAAGGAACACAATAAACTTCCCAAAAAGGGAAACCCCTCCCAAGAACCATCTAATTCAGGCTAATCTTCTTTCCAAAAACCATAATTTGAAGCCTGATTTGATCCCATCCTCGAGTCAGTTATCTCAAAATAGAATAACATTTTGAATGATCAGGAGATTAATACAGAGCTCAATCCATTGCCAGTTGATGTAGGGACAAAAAATTAGGACAATCAACTATATTGGGACAATTTCCTCTCTGATGAATAGTTAAATTTCGATGGAAATACTAAAACAGAAACTAGTACTTCTTGGGATCCCTCATGTGACAATTCTTATCAATGTTCTCCTTTCATGGATAATCCTAACAATCTTGATTCCTCACAGGTTGATCCCCAGAACCACGTGTCTATGGATTTTGCAACATTCATTCCATCGAATGATAGGTATTTATATCATCAAGCAGTGGCTTTGATGAGTGGTGTTCCCTTAGATAATAATGCATTGATACAAAATCAATCTTACCTTGAAATTGGTAGTTTCCCACAAGGCATGTAAGAGAAAGAAATGGGAGTTGGTTTCCTGTAGGATTTCTCATCCTTTTATGAATTAAATCTGCAATTGTTTGCAAAGAAAATGATGGATTGGGTGATACTGCATCCTGATCCATAGTGCCAATATTTCCAACTTATGTGGCGTGTTATCCATACAAATGGTTTTCAAGACACAAAACTGGAGGTGCACTCCTATCAAGGGGAGAAATTTCATGCAGTCTTGCAGGTGAGATTTTGCAGTATTGGAAATGTTAGACCACAACCAAATTCAGTGCTAGAGATGATTTACTTTCCTCCTATAAATGCAAAATACATGAAACATTACATGCAGAATTACAACATGTTGTGTGCCAAGGAATTCTATGGGCTTCGTTATGACAGTGTCTTGGTTAGCACACAAGAAAGAGAGGGAATAAGCATGATATATTCTCCATGTTTTCCTGGACCTCTTACCAATATTTTTCCTCAACAAATGGTTTTTAATAATAGTGAAGCATTCGGAAATCTTGTACTCAACCCATGGAATGACACTAATAGTGCTCCACCTAGTAAAGGAGGTCGGAAGAGTGTTGCACAATAAAGGAAAATAAAAGGCCAACTTTAATTGTTTGACTATGCACAATACTTCAATCTTCTGGAAAATCAAGCCACCGAAAAGTTTTCAATAGGCTCCACAACTATGAAGAAGATTTACTATAGATATGGCATGCCTCATTGGTCCTATCGAAAGGTTAAAAGAATACAACAAGAAATTTCCATATTTGCACGTGACACAAATGTGAAGCTTCCATTTGATGAGTCAAAGTTCAAGAAATTGAGACACCTCAGTTATGAACCCAATTATGTGAAGCTATCTAAGATGCCTTCAAGTTTGAGAGACATTGAATTTGATGGAAGGTTGCATTCCCATAGATTTCAAATTTATTCCATGGATATTAAACAAGTTAAATATTTGTGAATACTAAGGTTGGTCAACTTTGAAAATTCGAAACATCTACCAAAAGAGTTGGGTGATCAAGTAAATAGTTTGCAGGAAGTATCTCTTTCAGATTGTTGTTCTATAGAGAAACTGCCAGATTCAATTACAAATCTTTAGTCTTTATGGATATTGGAAAGGGATTATTCTTCAAGTTTGACTGAGTTCCTGTGAATATAGGATTGTAGAGTTCTCTACAAGAACTCAATATTAAAGTTTTCTCAAAATTAGAAGCACTTCCAGATAGTGTCGAGAAACATTCATCATTGACACTATTGAATTTATCATTTTGTGAAATCATAGTAAATCTTCGCTTGTCTTACGAAATGTAACACACCTCGTTGAATTAGATTTAAATTTTTGTTATCAACTAGAAAGTGTTCCAAAAAGAAATCCAAAAAGAATTGGAGAATTGAAGCTATCGTGAACCTTTGGTTTTTCATGTTGTTGGTCTTTACAAAAAATACCCCATGGGTTTTGCAACCTCTCCTTTATCACACATATTTCATTTAAATGGTGTAACAGTTTAGAGAAGCTTCCATATGGGTTTGGTCAATTAGCAATTTAAAAAGTGTTGGACTATGAATGGTGTGAGAAACTAAAGAAGCTTTCAGAAGGTATTTGTCAACTAAAAAATTTGGAGGTGCTGGTTCTTCAAGATTGTCGTGCCTTTAGAGATTTAAGCAATGGGAAATCAATGGACCACATGGTAAACATGAATATATTACAACTTGTGCACATTGAGGAGAGAAAACAATTGGTGAACAATAATGGTGCATTTTCTTTTGGTAATTTTGTTAATTCGCAACCAACTGCTTCTGGTGGTTTTGGTGGCGTATCAACTCAAACTTTTGGGAAAATCACCTTTGAGAAACCCACTCAACATAATATAATGGTTACTACACCACAACCTATAAAAAATCCATTTGTAACTCTTCCTAGAAAGCATCAAATGTCTATTGGCCAACGTGGGGTATCTCCTTCTGTTCAAAATGGAATAGTTAGTTTGCTTGTTAAAGAAAAACTTGTTCAAGTAAGGACAACATCCCTATTGACTCCAAGGCATGTTACTCAAAGTTCAAGGATCCACATACATTCGCATATATCCAATACGAAGAAGGATAGACCCAAGGTATCGTTTTTCAGTTATAGTGAAGAAGCACCTAGCACTCCAAGGGCAGATGCAATGTTCATCCCAAGAGAAAACATGTTCACCCCAAAAGAAAACTCAAGGGAAAATTTTATTCAAAAAACTGATCAATCTCATACCTTTGTTTCAATCAAACCAACAAAAAACATGATGGAAATGGACATACCTATTATTGATAATATAACATCGACATATGGTAAAAGTGGGGCATCATCATTTGAAAAGTCTTTTATATAATATCTTGGAGACAATGTTGACGACTAGTCATGTGGAGGTGAGGATACAACCCTCCAGAGTAAACCACTATCAATGAAGCTAGTTGATGGAAAAATGAAATCCACTTCAAGGTAGAATGGTCTCCATGAAGAGCATAATCACAGAGGAAATGGTTATATCTCAATTTCAACAGAATGTGAAAGGGAAAGGGAACATGAACGTCAACAGGAATGTGAAATTCAGAGATGGGATTGTAATCCTATTATAACTCCTCCTTGGGTTCATAAGAAACTTTGTTTTTCCAGAAGAGATAAATCTAGCTACGGCTAACACTTTAGATCCAAGAATTTTTCCTTGCTTATGCTTCGAGGACGAAGCTTTTTTAGGGAGGGATGACTTGTAATATATTGTATGTATATTACAATGTCATTAATTACTAATTAAATAATTAATGTAATAATCTTAATTTTAATGTAAAGTCATGTATTTTTAGACAAAAAGACGTGACTCTACTCATTTACATGTATTTAATACACATTGTTGTACATTGAATAAGATGGAGAATGATGAATTTATTAAATATTAAATATATATTTCATATATATCTAGTTTCATGCTTCCATAAGATCTAGGTATAGGTCATGGTCTAGGTATAGGTCTAGATCTAGTTCATGGTCTAGGTCATGGTCTGGTTATAGGTCTAGGTCTAGGTATTCCCATGTGTTTTCATGCCCTGTATTGCCATGTCTATCCTTTCCATGTCTTTCATTTCCTTTCCTTGACATGTCTTTCCTTTCCTTGCCTTTCCTTGCCTATTATTTCCTTATCATGTATTTCCATGCCTTGCATTTCTATGTCTTGCCTTGCATTGTCTTTTGTTTCCTTGTCATGGCATGACATGGAAAGGAAAGACAAGGTGAGGTGAGGTAATTCAAGGCAAGGATAGACATTGAAAGGTAAGTCAATGAAAGGAAAGGCAAGGAAAGGTCTAGGTCTAAGACTAGGCGTAGACATGTATATATAATATATAAAAATTATTGCAAATAATCATCCTTGTGTTGACTGGTATCCTTGTGGGTTCAAACATAGTGTATCTATTGATTAGAAACCACCATCAACATGCATTCTCTCCATTTTAGTAGTCCCCACTTATCAATATCTCTCATTACATTCCCTAAAACATGGACTTATTACCACTTTAATAGAGCATTTACTTAAATACCATGAAGAAAACATAATTACTTGTAAAAGACCACTTACTAGACCAAGTTGTTATGCATGAAGAAAAACTAGTTTCATGAAACATCCACCAAAATAAGAAAAGTGTCCATAATGTCACTCCAAAAAGTTTCCATAACATCTCCATGATGAGAAAATAAGACAATAATAGAAGGGAAAAGAACCTGATATGATCTTCAAAAATTGCATTGTTCCTCATTGAGTAAAACCTTAGTTCCAAATATCCTCTAAAAAATGATTTTCTAGGTAATGAAATAATAGGGGGAGGGGTACCCCTACCTGTAATCTAGTGTTAGGAGTCTAATGCAATTGAATGTTCATCCATCAAAGGGTCGATTATATTTTTATGGTGAGTTGCAACTCGCCTCCTCAAGCCATTTAGGGACATGCTGACAATTTGGTCAGAGGGCATAAAATCCGAATCGAGTGTCATAACTAAGTTTTGTAAGATACATCACTTTTATTTGGCCAAGGCGTAAGTGGCCACTCTATCCACAATCGCTCGACACAATTTATTCAAAATTAACCCCTTGTTTATAAATTGCATCGTGCATCACTGACCAAAACCCTAGTTTTGTGGATGGTTTTCTAGGAAAAGGAATCATAGCAGAGGGGTAATCGTAGTTGTAATCTGGTGAAAATATTCCAATGCAACCAATGGTTCGTCCATCATTGGAACGATTAAAGTTTTATGGTGAGTTGCAACTCATCTCCTCAATCCATTCAGGGACATGTTGACAATTTGGTGTACGGGCATGAAATAAAAATCGAGCGGCATAGATAAGTTCTGTAAGCTACTAAATGTGTATTTGGACAAGGCCCACACAACCAAACTACCCACAATTGTCTAGCACAATGGTGTGCAAAATCAACCCCTTGTTCAAAAATTGTACAGTGCGTCAATGAGAAAAACCCTAGATCCAGAGATCCTCCAAAAAATAATTTTGTAAGCAATAAAATCACAGTGGAGGGGTACCCCTAGTTGTAATATGGTCTCATGAGTCTAATGCATCTGACAATTCATCTATTGAAGTCTCGGCTAGAGTTTTATGGCGAGTTGCAACTCGCCTCCTCAAGCCATTCAGGGACAAGTTTAAAATTTCGTCGAAGGGAATGAAATACAAATCGAGTAGCATAACTAAATTCCATAATATTATGCACATGTGTTTTTCCAAGTTCCACATGACCACGCTACCCACAATTTCCTAACACAAATTTCTTCAAAATCGACGCCTTGTTCAGAAATTGCACTATGCCTCATTGAGCAAAACCCTAGATCTAGAGATCCTCCAACAAACTATTTTTCGAGAAATGGAATCATAGCAGAGGGGTACCCCTAGATACAATCTGGTACCTCAAGTATAATGTAACTGGGGTTTCATCTTTTGTAGGCTCGGTTATATTTTTATGGCGAGTTGCAACTTGCCCCCTTAAGCCATTCAAGGACATGTCGACAATTGGGTCCAGGGGCATAAAATCCAAATCGAGTGGCATAATTGATTTTTGTAAGCTCCTATTATGAAAATCAGACCATCCTATCCAAAATTTCTCGACACAGTGCTCCTCAAAATTGACCACTTGTTTAGAAATTGCATTATGCCTTGTTGAGAAAAACCATAGGTACAAAGATCCTCCAACAGACAGTTTCTAGGAAACAAGATCACAATGGAGGGGTGCCCCTAGTTGTAATATAGTGTCAAGAGTCCAATGAAACTGACGATTAGTCCATCGGAGGTCCGATTAGAGTTTTATGTCAAGTTACGACTCCCCTCCTCAATCCATTCAAGGACATGTTGACAATTTGGTTCGTGGGCATAAAATCCAAACCAAGCAGCATAACTGAGTTTTGTAAGCTCCTTCATGTGTTTTTGTCCATGGCCAATGTGACCATGCTACCCACATTGTCTCGCTACAATGTTCTTCAAAATCGACCCCTTGTTCTAAAATTGCATTGTGCCCCACTAAGATACTTCATTCGGGCTATGCCTCTTCACCTAGAGCATACCCATACTTTGTTCTAGGTTACAGGTGAGTCACTCTCCTACTCTAGTGCAACTATCTTATATACTTAGACAATTTTTTAATAGTATTAGCACTTAGTCATTTAAGCATACATCCATGAAATGAAAAGAAAAATTGTGAAACAAAAAGAGGTGCACAAATATAGTGAAATCCACACAAGATGTTCCTGAAACCTGCTAAGTCTTACTATTATGAAAAAGGTACAATATGAGCACTATTGGATCAATTTACAACTTGGACAGAGTCACATGAATCCCCTCACCTCACCAAGACACTCATACACAAACTCATCACACCAAGATTTTTCCGTCGCAATAAATTTTGCAACTACTACGACCCATCCCAATCATGCCTCCACCATAGACTCACCATATTTTTTCTATCACAAGAATTCTCATAGACCTGTAGTTCTGTCTCATAGCTTCCTCACTCAAACCTGCAATAAGAACTCCACAATTCATCCCAAAAGGAGGTTGCCCCAAATATGTCTAAAAAATCACCTCAATGTAGCACAATTCCTCCCATGTGGAGCAACATGGATCCTTGAGGGAGCTCACCCCTCTTCGTCCAAGTCTACCTCTGAATCACAGAGATAATCTTTCTCTCCTTGTTGTGCCAATATGCCTACCTTGGTTGTGTGTCCTTGTTCTCTTGTATTGAATCCGAAGTTCACCATCATGAATCATCACGCCCTTTCGGTGTGTCGCACCCCTTCCTGAAACATCACACCCAAATGAATAGTCCTGCCCCTTCATAGACTCGATGCACCAAAATGAACCTCTTCGCCCATCATTCGGAACACCCCAACCTTGGTGCGCTCCTGATGCCGATGTGCCCCAACCTCTTTGGTGCACCCCTTCTCTTGGTCACTTCCGCCCCATGCTTGGGCAATCCCCTTAGTGCATTCCCATACCCAAGTCGCCCACTTTCCCAACTAGTGTGACTCTTGGGTGGCGGAGAAACCCCAAGTTCAATCTCCTTGAGGACTTGGGCGAGTGTCTTCGCGCCCTTCTAGCTAAAGACCTTACAGAGATCAATATAAAACAAATTGGATTGATGCTACAATAATTTGAAAAAAATCTCCTTTTCTATGATGTGGAGATCCCCCATTCAGGGACATGTTGACAATTTGGTCCAGGGGCATAAAATCCAAATCGAGTGGAATAATTGAGTTTCATAAGATCTCGCACATGTTTTTTTCCAATTCCCACATGACCATGCTATTCAAAGTCGACCCCTTGTTCAAAAATTACACTATGCTTCACTAACCAAAACCCTAGTTCCATATATCCTCCAACTAATGGTTTTCTAGACAACGAAATCATAGGGTAGGGTACCCCTAGTTGTAATTCGATGTCAGGAGTCCAATTCAACCTATAGTTTTTCCATTGGAAGACCAATTATATTTTTATGGTGATTTGTTACTCACCTCCTCAAGACATTTCGGGACATGCTAACAATTTGGTCTTGGGGAATAATGTCCATCTCCAAGGGTTGAATTCCATCATTTCACAACAATAATCCCAACAAACAAACACCAATAAAGAACCATATTGTAACAAATAAGTTATCGATCAGTGTGGAGGTTAACTGAGTGAATTGGAAAATGTTTCTATGTGGACATTTGGAGATCATACTTGTATGCCCAACAAGAAATCTTGTTTCTTGCGTAATCTAAAAATTATAGCGTCACCAAATCTTTGACAAAGCATAGGTGAAAACAACTCTACTTAATTCTTACCATGGGGCATTCAAGGATTTATTCATAAAATATTGGGGCCCAATAAGAAAATATTTTACAAGTGAATAACTTGTAAGAGTTCTTGCATGTTTTAAGCATTTGTATTATTTCTACCTTTTCCATATGTGCCATACTTGTTGCTTTTTGTTGATGACTGCTTGCTATTATGGCTACTGATTTTTTTCCATTTAACATTTTTTTTGCGTATGTTTATGAATATATGTTATTATGGCCTTCATGTATAATATGAAAATGGTTGGATTGATGTTCGTGATTATTTGCAATTTTATTTAAATTTATACCAAAAAAAACCATGGCCTCCTCAAGCTTCAACACTAAGGAACTAGTTTTGATTAGGAAATGGAAAGGAAATGCTAGACATGGAAAGGCAAGACAAAGTAAGACCAGGAAAGATAAGGCAAGGAAAGGCATAGCAAGACAATGCAAGGCAAGGAAAGGCTAGACATGGCAAGGCAATGCATGGCAATGAAAGGTCTAGGTCATGGTCTAGATCATAGTCTGGGTATAATTAAAAGAAATGTAAAACAAGGCAAGGCAATGGCAAGGCAAGGAAAGGAAATGCAATGCAAGGAAAATCAAGGCTAGATAAGGCAAAGAAAGGATAGAATTCAGAGTTAAACCCAAATCCTAGTTCAATTTGTATTAGATGTGCAATGATGAGCCATGTAAAATTAGACAAGAAATAAACCTTATAGCACAAATGAGGGAGTCTACTTTCCTCTAGTATTAGAATAATATTAAATAAATCCTAGATCATTGAAAGGTTTAAAAGGATGGAAAAATTATAATTGTTTGGAAGAAAAAAAGATTAGAAACCTTACCATTGGGCATGGAAGCATAGACAAGACATGGAAAGGCATCGCAAGACATGGCAAGACAAGGCATGGAAAGGCATGGAAAGACATGGAAAGGAAAGGAAACACAAGGAAAGGCTAGACATGTAAATACAATACATGGCATGCAAAGGAAATACAAGGAAAGGCACGACAAGGCTATACATGGCAAAACAAGGCAAGGAAACACAAGGAAAGGAAAGGCAAGGAAAGGCATGGAAAGACAAGGCATGGAAATAAAAGGTAAGACAAGGTGAGGTAAGGCATGGAAATACATAGAAATGCAAGGAATGGAAAGGCATGGCAAGAAAATACATGGAAAGACAAGGCAAGGAAAGACATGGAAACTCTAGAGAAATCCCATATTTCCAACAATCATTGGATGGTATACATACCTATGGTAATTCAAGTAGAATTCTAGGATCACTTCTAATACTGATGGACTTCATTAAATTTACATACTTGGATTAAGGTAGGAAGTATCATACCTTTGAAGAGTTCTTACTTTGCATTGTTTGTAGTTGGAGGTTGTACCAATAACCATGCTCATAAAGCGGTATACAACTTCACATGATATATAATATTGAAATACATAACCACCTTTATTCCATGTTCTTTCATATTGTGTTAGATATTCTTCTTTAATAACCATCAACCCAATTGGAAATTCAATGCCTTCAAAGTTTGTTACTAAGAGAATGAGGGTCTGATTTCCCTCTAAGCAATGTGTCAACCAATAGTCAGTGACCCATTCATTACCTTTTGTGGAAACCACTACCTATATGTGCCCTACAAAAAATGGAGTGCCAACACGTGAGTTCACTAAATTACCAAATCATACTACATTCATGCTATTTATTCAAAATTAATAGAATATTTACCGAACCTAGTGGTACGAGATTTGAGACGTGATCATAATTTGTTGAAATATTTAATTTGTCCTCCTCCAACTAGGATAATTCCATAGTTATACGTTGACCAATGATAAGTGATACACGATCCCATCTATCAACCCAGTCCATGGATTCACAATCATCCCATTCATTACTACTACATGGACCATAGAAGCAAGAGAGTTTTCTCATCCATATTTCAACTATTGTATTATCTGATGTTTGAACTAAATGGAATCCATGAGTGCCCTATATTTTTTTTCATTCATACCACTGTGATTGATCTACATCAACCACCTACCAAAAATTTCTTTGTACATGTCCTTTCTTGGTTGATTGGTCTTCATGGTTTCTTATTCCTTTTGTCCTTACTAAAGAACACAATTCAACAATGGATTTTTCAACTCGAATGAGGGAAGTAGTTGTGAACTTCATTTGTTTCTCATGTAACGTTGTTTTGATTCATGTGCATGCTCCATCATGCTCCCCTTTCCCATTCCTAGACTCTAAATAGTTCCAAATATGTGGTACCTTGAGTTTGTTTTGAAACATACACAACCATTAAAATACACGAGCATTTTTTAACTGGCCCATGCAACCATTTGACCAAATCCAATATTGATCAATCTACATGTTTTTCTCCTTCATGTGATTTTAAAACAATTGAAATCAATGTTGTGCCTAGGCTAAGTCATGGCACCGATCATCACTTATGTAGAAGCGATACTCCTTCAATATAACTCAGTTTTCTTCATTACTATCTAGCCCATGCCTATATGTGATATGGACCATTATGATGACCTTCTCTAAGTGATAATATTGTCTTTGAATCTCATTTTATGGTTGAAGGGTGTATTTCTCAGCAAAATCAACCACTGATAAGATAGTACCAGTGAGAAATGTATATTTTCATATTAAAAGGTTCATCCTTCTATTGAGCCACATGGACATGTTGAACATATTGTTGGGTGTTTTCGAATAATTCCCTGATGAAGTCACATTCTCATACCTAGGAAGTCACCAATTGTATATTTTTTCTTAACTACCCTCTCAATATCATACATGACATATTTAAAGCTTTGCAAGTCAACCTCCTTCCTCCCTAATTCATACTCATTTCTCACATGGATGCACTTGCTCAGTAATGACATTCCACCATACTTGGTGCATGTCCCATTCAAGCAATATTTTTTATAGAATGTACAACCCTCTAGCCGTGTATACAAGATGCTATGAATAAAGTCTCTATATGATTATGACAAAAATATAATTGAGCATTCATGCACAAGGGTGTTATGCAATACATGAAATGTGTGTGTGTGTCATAATAATAAAGATACTCAATGTGGTATCGACAACATGTGTTATGGATTATGTTTATTCGAACATACCAATGCTTGCATTTATGGAAAGATATTTGGCCCAAGTTAAGTGCACTATGTGCAGTCCTAAATCTCTCATAAAATTGTGTTTGCCTCATGTCAAGAAAGTGTTTAATGTCGCATCACCAAATGTTGTGCTTAAGTGTCGTAAGGGTTGTATGCACCTTACTAAGTGTCGGATGCACTTTATAAAGTGTCATATGCACCTTAATAAGTGTCGCATTCACTTTATTAAGTGTTCCAACTTTGATACCATGGAAGAACATTTTTCATAATCCCTAAGTCATTGTGGAGGAGAAAACCCATCATAAGAAGATCGAAACATTGCCTTTTAACTTGAGATTTTGACCATTTTTTAAGATAAATGCTCCCCTACCCATGTATAGGGAGTATTGTCAATTCCCTATGCTCAGTGTTGGGGGAGCATTGAAGTGTTTAGAAAGAGTTATGGCATCCCACCTTATTCTAAGGCTTAGTTCCGAGAGTATGAGATCAAATATTTGATTCTTATATCATGGCTCCATATTAAGTAAAATAAATATTCATGAGATAAGATAAATATCAACTTATGGAGAAAAATCCTCAACGATTTCCTAAAATACTTCATAATGGTTAAGCCTCCAAACTCCTATATAATGATTGCATTCCAAGGTGAAAATGGAAGAGAATCCATGAGAGCATCATAATTATGATCTTGAGACATTAAAGATAGGGATGGATAGGAGATCTTTGGAAGAGATGCTACAACGTCAACTTTGATTATAAGTTCTTCATTATTTTTTTCCATTAATACATAACTTGGCATATTCCCTTCGTGTTTTTTGTCACTTGTTACATGCATGTCTATTGTTGTTAAAGTAATCATATATATATATATATATATATATATATATATTGTCACCTACCAATATAAATTAGAAGAAAGGAGATTCCTATTTTTTCATTCTAGGTCCTATATTGCGCCTAGGAGCTTGGTCAAAAAGGTCAAAGGATGGAACAGTGAGGACAACCATCATAAAAAAGTAAGTCATACATCTATCTCCTCTTACTCTGATTGTTGAAATAGGTCTAAAGGGAAAGTAGTTACCATTTGTTTTCCTTTTGTCTTGGATAAAAGAAGGGGTCTTGATCCAAGGGGTGGCTTCACCTATCCGTAGCGGGAACTTTATCACAATAGAAAATTGGTGACTCCACTGGGGATCAAACTTTTAATAGTCTTTCCTTGGTTTCTTCCATCTTATTGAATCTTGTTTATCTCTTGATTCTTTTTATTTTGATGCTTGAACTCTTCTTTATCTTTGTTGAATTTGGGAAAGATTTTGTTCTTTTTCGACCACTTACAGGATTTAACACTCCCTTATAGTGGCCTGCAGAGCATTGAAAACCCTTATCAACACTCTCTGTCAATGTTTTGAGGAGTGTTAACCTTTTATCAATTCCCTTTCTACCTTATTATAGGAGCATTGATCTCCTTCCTGGGTTAATTTTGGGCTCATTTTGCCTCTTTTTTCTCATATTCTTGACTTGTATCTTTGCATTACAGTCCTATGACCTTGATTTTGGCTTTGCTTGATTGAAGTTGAGTGATTACCACCTTTTCGTGCCTCTTTTGAGTTTGCAAATCCATCGAATTGTGAAATGTGCATGACTACCTTGGGTTAACCTGATCCTTTGCTCAAAGTCCGTCTTACCAGTAGTTTGATCCTCATCATGAAGGTTTTCAAACTTCTATCATTTTGATTTTAAGACTTTCTAAGTGTTTCAGTTGATTTATTTTGAAGTCTTCCTCGTTGATTTGGGATTGCAAGTGTTTCTTTGAGCATTGTTTTTGAGCTTCTTATGGTCTTCTTTGGAAATATTTTGCTTTGAGCATTGTTTTTGAGCTTCTTATGGTCTTCTTTGGAAATATTTTGATCATTTGAGTGTTTGAAGCTATGTGGTCTTATTGCAACTTGACATTAATCCTTGAATCTTTCCACTCAATAACATAGGCTACAAGAAGTGTTACACTCTACTTTCCATCTGTGTTTTTTTGCGTTAGAAGCATTCTGACATTTGAATTTTTCCAATTCTTTCTTGAGTGCATGTTTTGTTTGGATTTTTTTCTTCATAATCCTTTTCTTCGAAATTGAAATATTTCAATGCAAGTAAGTAGAAAACATTGCATTTGAAATAATTTCATTTCATTTAAAAACAAACAATATTTTTAGAATTCTAGTTAGTGGGTGGAGCATTTTTGAGCTTGCATTTTGAAGCAATGCAAATTGCATTTAAAAAAAAATTCCCCCTCGTGGTCGGGGGGGGAAGGAATCATGTATCCTAAAGTTTATTTGACTCATATACAAAATACCCTTTTCATTCAAATATTAGTTCACGTTTCTTTCATTGAATGTTACACTTATTTATTTTCTCGAAACCTCTTGCTTCTTTCTGTAGATAGGATTCATCAAAACTAAAGATTGCATTCCATTCATTTTTTCTTTTGAAGTCTTCTTGGAGTCAGACTGATAAC
>CBVK0100005393.1:0-15473 GCA_900067695.1 Picea abies | reverse complement strand
CCTAACTCCAAATAGAACCCATAAGCAAAAGTGTCGCTATCTCGACCAAGCTTCCCTAGCAGGCATTTGACAGTCATCATCACATGTCTTGGGGAGCGTGAACTAACACCGTCCTCCCATGTCTTCAGGTTTCGAAGGATACATAGTGGGAAATGGCTGCACCCCTCCTAATCATAACTAGGGTCCACACACTACAATGAAATATACAATGGCACCGTATTGCTAGAGGTTTTGTCATCATTTATTTGGTTTTGGGCAGTGTCATCATCTGAAATCATGCACTGGTCCACATATCATAGCAATGCATCCAAACCAATATAAGTTCCTCATACAATATTCATACCATAATGTTTCTCGGTTAGTGGTCCTGATATCCACTTTCATCATCATTATCCCTTGGCTATTTCATAGCCCATAACTTGTAGTTTAGTCTGTAACACAAACTCATACATTTCTATGCATTATCATCATGTAATTGCATACTATCCTCATTTCAATTTGGTATCCCTGTACTGATAAATTAACATCAAAGTTTTCTAGTTAGAATTAGATCTCATAATATCCCATAATTCAATTTCGACACCCATTCATAAGATTATCATTTACCAAAATAGATTGCATCATCTCTAACATTATTCTAATAGTATTTTTAAACATTCATAAAATTCTTCATTCTCACAATGTGTCACATCATATACATCATCATCAATAACATTTAAACATTCGTAAAATTTACATTCACATAGTAGATCGCATCATATACATCATCATCAATAACATTTAAACATTCATAAAAGTTCATAAATTTTAAAGTTTAAGTGTATCACTTAATAGTTTCACTGTGACTAGAAAATAAAGTATATAGGCCTCAGGTAATCCTGGCTGTGAAAGTCAAAAGGTGGTGTTACATACACCCAAACTTCGAGAAACATGTTCTCGAGGTGGTCAAAAAAGTGAGGGATAGTCTTGTTGTAGTGTCTTGACGTCTTCCCAAGTAGCAGATCCTAGACTATACTTGTCCCACTGGACCTTAACTTGGTCTACCATTCAGTTCCAGAGCTGTCGAACTCTACGTTCCAATATGTGTAACGGTTCTACTGTGAGGGTTCCCATGTCCGATACCTGCAATTCCTTCCAATTTAGTTTATGTGATTCATCAGCAACATAATGACATAAAACAGATACATGAAATACATTATGAGTTTTATGCAAGTGGGGTGGCAGTACGAGACGATATGCAATGGGTCCAATTTTCTCTTGGATCCTGAATGGTCCTATAAATTGAGGTGACAAATTTGTCCCCTTCCCGAACCGTATGGTACTCTTATTAGGCCTGATATGAATGAAAACCTGGTCTCCCACTTCATAACTTCGGTCGGTCCTGTGTGCATCTGCATAGCTTTTCTACCCATCCTGTGATTCCTTTAGTCTCTGCCTAATCTGAATCACCTGTTCCTCCATTTCTTGAACCAATTCTAGCCCAACTGTTACTCGGTCTTCTAGTCTATCCCAACTCAATGGTGTTCTGCATGGCCTCCCATACAAAGCTTCATAGGGTGGCATTCCAATGGAGCTATGATAACTGTTATTGTAGGAAAACTCTACCAAAGGTAGGTACTTCTCCCACTGGGTTTGATTATCCATTACATACATCCTAAGCATGTCTTCCACGACTTGATTTACTCTCTCAGTTTTCCCATCTGTTTCAGGATGATAAGTTATGCTTAAGTTCAATGAGTCCCCAAAGCTGACTGTAAACTTGTCCAAAAGCTAGAAGTGAATCTGGAGTCCCTATCTGAAATGATCTTCTTAGGTATCCCATGCAAATGGATAACCTCGCTTACAAACACACATGCCACATCAGTGACATCATAAGTTTCTCTAACTAGAATGAAATGAGCACTCTTGGTTAACTTATCCACTATCACAAGAATGGCATTGTGTCTATGAGATGTGAGCAGCAACCCCATAAAAAAATCCATAGAGATGACTTCCCACTTGGACATAGGGACATCATGTGGTTGTAGGAGGCCTGTCGGGTGATGGTGGTCAGATTTCACTTGTTGACACTCCAGGAATTTGGCGATGAAATGGACTACATCACGCTTCATGCCTACTCATAAAAAGAGCTTCCTCATATCTGCGTACATCTTCTTCACACCCGGATGCGCACAATAAAGTGCTCTATGGGCTTCCTTCAGTATGATGCTTCGAATATCCCCATTCTCAGGGACGTACATCCTTCCTCGATATCTTAACGGTTCGTCTGTTTCCAGACTATATCCTTCATACTTTGGATCTAACTGCCCCCCACTCTAGAGGTTTGAAGTAACCTTTAAATACCAACTGTCTCATTGGAGTTGTGTCAACACATGTTCCCTCAGATTGACCTTTAAGGTTACCAAGGAGAAGATACGTGGTCTCCTACTCAAGGCATCTGCGACCACATTTTCCTTTCCCTTGATGTACAAAATACCAAAATCGTACTCACTCATAAACTCACTCCATCGCCTTTCCCTGACATTCAGATCTCTTTGAGTGAAGAGATGTTTTAAAATTTGATGGTCTGTTTTGAGCTCAAAGTTCCGCCCCATAAGATAGTGCCTCCAAATTTTCAGAGCTAGTATTACAGCTACAAACTCTAAATCATGAGTCACGTATAAATCTTCGTGTTTATTCAACTTCCTTGATCCATAGGCTATCACTCTCCATCCTGCATTAGCACGACCCCCAACCCTTGCTTCGAGGCATCCATGCAGATTGTGAAGTCCTTTTCCATATCCGAAACTCGTAGAATTAGCGCACTAGTTAGTAACCTCTTAAGCCTAATGAATGCACTATCACACTCTTTTGTCCATTCATACCTAACCCCCTTGCATTGCAAAGTGGTGATGGGTTTCGCTATTTTTGAGAATCCTTCCACAAATCTCCGGTAATAACCTGCTAGCCCCATGAAGCTTCTCACCTCATGGGCATTTCTCAGCACTGGCCATTCCATAATGGTCTTTACCTTTTCTGGGTCCACAGAGATTCCTTCGTCGGAAATGATATGACCAAAATAGTGGATCTCTTTCTGGAAGAAGGAACACTTCGACAACTTCCTATACAATTTGTTCTCTCTAAGGCAGGACAACACTATTCGCAAGTGTTCCTCATGTTATCTTTCATTCTTGGAATAGATGAGGATGTCATCTAAAAAGACTTGTACAAAACTATCTAAGTAATTCCAGAATACGTCGTTCATGAGGCTCATGAATATTGTTGGCGCATTGGTCAATCCGAAAGGTACTACAAAAAACTCATAATATCCAAACCGAGTTCGAACGGTAGTTTTTGGGATATCACCTTCCTTAATCCTTAACTGATGATACCCTGATCGCAAATCAATCTTGGAGAATACTGCTACTCCCTTCATCTGATCAAAGAGGTCATCTATTCACAGCATTGGGTACCTATTTTTCACTGTAGCACGGTTCAAGTCCCTGTAGTCTACACACATTCGTAAGGATCCATTCTTCTTCTTTACAAAAATTACCGATGTGCCTCAAGGTGAGACACTGGGCCTTATTATCCCTAAGTTCATTAACTCTTTCAACTGCATTTGCAATTCACAAAGTTTTGGCACTGTCATCCGATACGGAGTCTTGGATATTGGTTCTGCACTAGGTTTTATCTCAATAGTAAAATCAAGCTCCCTCTCAAGAGGTAACCCTGGTACCTCGTTCGGAAAAAGATCCTAAAATTCTGACAATATCGAGTACTGATCCAATGAGGGTCCCTTCCTTTCATTCACTTCTTCCACTACATACAATCGACACCCTTGCCTCAAGCATCTCTTAACCTTCATAGTTGATATAAAGTGTAACGCCACTTTTCTTTGTACACCCTGGATCTCTATTGGTATTCCTTCATCATCGACACAAAGCACCCTCTTTGCGAAACAATCTATCAAAGCTCAATGAGATGCTAACCAATCCATTCCAATGATTAGGTCATACGCCCCAAGAGAAGTGGCGTATACCTTCAACCTGGTAGTACACACTCCCAAGTATACTATACAATTATCAACACTAAGTCCTACCGCTTGTTTTTTCCCCGAAGCCATCTCGACTTGTTTAAAGTCATCGTGCTCGTAGACTGCCAACACACTCTTTTTTAATGCAGATGGTGAAATGAAACTATCTGTTGCACTGGAATCAAACAAAATCTTGACATTGATATGATTTAGCGTACCTGATGCCTCCACCACCATGGATTGATGTTCATCTTGGCGATTATTAACCGCAGTGTAAATCTGGTGGTTGCTACTTTCTCTCCCCATCGGTGCCTTTCCTTCTCTATGCACGAACCCTAATTGTAACTCTGGGCAGTCACGCTAGTAATGGGGTCCTCTACACCCCCAATAGGTAACATAGGATTGAACCTGTGCACTGTTATGTGACTGTCTCTATAATGAGTTCCTTTCCCTAGAACCCTTGCCCCTACTTGTTGTTCCCTGAGATGGTCATGGACCTGTCTGCGCCGTTGGCGATGAACGAGATGCTGCACTCGTTTCCATTGAAATCCATACAGCTACTATCCTTGGCGTGACTCAGTTACCATATGGTGGTGGCTTTGAGCCCCCTCCCCTAGGAAATGTCCTTGGGGCCTTTCCTACGAATCCCGAGTGATGCAGAAATGTCGGTCTTGTACCCCCGATTAAGTTCATGTGTTCTTCTGCATAACATGCATTTTCCACCGCGTCTGCTACTGAAGACGGTTTCCACATCCACACCATAACTCTTATATTAGGGTTCAATCCATAGATGAAGCGATCTGCCTATTGTTGGTCATTGCCCATATACGAAACATATTTGACCAGTTCCATAAATCTGATCTCATATTCTTCTACAATTCTGTTTCCCTGTACTAAGGTATGAAATGCCCCTACCTGTTGTTCCTCGTAGTATGCTGGTAGATATTTCCTTCGGAACCTCTCCTCAAAAAGTTCCCAAGATACTGTGTCTGGGGTAAGGTGCAATTGTCTTTCCAGGTTGTCCCACCAGTTCAAGTCACTGTCTCTTAACTGAAAAATTGTGATCTTTGCCTTTGAGTTGGACACATAGTCCCTTAAGGTAAAACACCTTGTCTTTGCCTTCCAACCACTGGCGCGAACCCGACAAACTCTGGAAGTTTGATATTTTGCAATTCTCACATGATGTCTTCGGGTGGAGGTCCTCCCCCTGAATCCCTTGACACTTCTGGATTACCCGTTCCAGACGGTTGGGGTTCCACTTCAGTCCCTGCCGGTTGTCACCCCTTTAAAGTCTCATTAATGGCTTCCAACAAGCGGAGTATGAGGGCTAGTTTAGGCGATGGTGGTGGTGGCACTGGCAGTGTTGGCAGTTCTTGCGACGACGCTCCCCTGCCTCGACTCCCACGAGTCCCGACCATCCTGTATTCTTTAACCTGCATCACCTAAAGTTGTCAGGGTGAGTTTCAAGACATTTCAAATTGGTGCTACTCAAACTAGAAATAGGGTTAGGCATAAGTTTTCTTTACTTGTCTGTAAACAGACATTACTCCTTTAGGGGATTGGCTAGGTTAGGATTAGGATTAAGCGTCTAAGCTTGATTTCTTCGCCCTCATATAAAAAAAAACTATTGGTTCCCTTGCCTTGTAGCTACGCTAGCCTTGCGCCATACTCACCACTTCCTATGCTTACTCTCCTAGTGCATATGCCGCCTCCTTCCCGCTTGTCCTAGTCTAAGCCCTTTTAACTTTTCGATTATAACTAAATATCCTCCGATGCTTGACTCGGGAGATTTTCCTTGGCGTGTAGTGTTGGCGTTGTCAAATGCTGCATTGAAATTTAGTGTTGACTTGACTGGTGGAATGGAGTGGAGGGACTTGGTGCTCGGCTCGACGAATTGTGTGTACGGTCTCGTGAACCTGACGCTTGGACAATCAAAGTTTATACTTGGGATACAAAGATCAATGGCGCCAAATAATCCTTTACCTTGATTTCTGGTGCATTCACTAATTATGATTCAACTCGGTTAGCTGGCTCCAGATCAATAAGTTAGGTAATAAGCCAGTTAGTCTTAATCTTCATATTGTATCTTCCTGATGATAATACCACTCTTATCCCGATAGTGTTACCATTCATCTGAATAAGTAAAATAATTTATTTGTAAAGACTTATGAGGGCACGCTGGCATTAGTGTTCTTCTTAAGACTCTTCGCTTGGTGAGGTCTTGGGTTCAAAACCCATGGACTCTCTAACATTTTAATTTAAATAAATTAATGATAATTACTTTAACTAATTTTCTACTTATATTTAAATATATGTATGTATATTATATTATTGTTAATAATTACTAAATTTAATATATGTATATATATATATATATATATATATATATTAAATAATATAAAAAAAAATTAACGAATTTAAAGCTTTGAAATTTAAATTTAGTAAAAAAAAAATAAAAAGTTAATTTAAATAAATAATAAAAATAAAATAAAATAAATAAAAACGTAAAAAAAATTAAAAATCAAATCGGGCACGCATGAATCCCACGTGCCTGCTTCCTCCCAAAATAGCCCTACACCTATCTCTTCGAACTGTACATGTCCTTCCTCTGTTGCCTCCTTCGTATCCACCAAGACCTTCCTCGCATCCTCCTCCTACTCATCTTAGTTCAGATAGGATGAATTGGAAGAAGACGAAGGGACTGCTGTTGGCAGCGATTACAGGGCTGCTCATGTAAGTTCTCGCAAGTTTTCAGCGAATGAGCAGTGGGAAAAGAGATTCCAGAGGGTAAGGAATCAATTGCGGTTAAATTTAATTTCTCAGCTGTGTGCATTTACACCCTCCGTTCCCACTTACTCAACTGATAAATACCACTGGGGTTTGTTTAATGGAGGTCAAGTTTCAGGTTATCATGTAAATCTCTCCAAGAGTAAATTGACTCAAATTTATCATACGGAATATTTTAATGGTTCTATTAGCTTACGACATTTGAAGATTTTGGAACTTTAATTCGAACCTAGTACTTAAAATTCAATATGCTGGAAAATTAATTTTATAAAAATTGGGAAGACGCGGGTTACTGTAAAGTGGCCCTTACTGCAAGATCTGGTTCTGTACTTTTCACAGTAGTTTTATTTTTTAGGAAGAACATGTTTCCTTTAATATTTATGTACAGGGAATATATAAAAAACATATCATTTCGGTTTTACTTCCCCTTGTCATCCGTTCAATTCTCATGGACTTGTTACCGCCTGACCCATCGGGGCCTTGGCAGCTGGTGAATGCACCGATTCATTTTTTAAAAAATTTTGAAACAAAGATTGAGTTATGGTAGATTAAGACTTGTACTGTCTGTCAAACCTCATTGTAGTGTTTAAACAGTGTAATTCTATGATCTTAGAGTACAAGATATTAGGTTACGAAAGATCCCGGTTAGGTCTTTTCGTTAAGGATCCATATACATGTAGAAGTGGTTTTGGGTTGTTTACTTCAATGAAACTATCTGTTGTGAACAATTGCTGCAGTGTAGGGTTGTTGCTGGATATGGTGATCCAGAGACCATGCCCTTTACTATCTTGTTCCATTTCGTTCAAAGACTAGCGCATAGCGCGCCAAAAGGATACGTACGCAAGGCTAGAGCGTGAATGAGAGTGGTGCGTGAAGGAATGACTATTCAACCGGGGAATTTGTGTAGAAATATAGAGAGGTGAGAGAGAGTATGAGGCCGGTACTCAAAGGAAGCGGCCCTTGGGAGAGAGTCCAGAGATGCCAAGAAGGGTGTAAGGATCAAACAGAAAGAAGGCAAAGCGCCAGAAGGTCTATGATGTGGATAGACCGAGCTCGGAGTCAGACATCCTGGAACCACCAAATCCCATAGGCACTAAGTCAGAAGGATAAGGGGAACAGGTATGGCATCGCTCTATTGTAATTGAGTTCGGTGCACTAGGCACACTACTCATCTGCCATCCGGAGGTACCGAATCAGTGCTATCACCTACAGAGAAGTTGTCTTGCTTTATTATCTATTACATTGAAAAACATTCCCTGCGTTGGGGCTGCACTGTATATCAGAGACTTCCATCAGCTTAGGGACCCAGTCTGAGGGGTATCTATTTAAAAATTTCCCAGGACCTGCACCTGGCCTCGCCTGGTTTTTACATACCTTTCACGTGGGGGCATAGTACATACCAGTGTTGTCAAAATTGGACTTGTTAAGGGTCTGGAAAATGAAGATTGGAAAAAAAAATATGGAACCAATAAAAAAAAAGCAGCAAGGATTCTTGAAGCAATTAAAAGTACATAAATTTCATATTTTTTGAACCAAATCAGCAAGCAAATAAGGGAAATATGCATAAGTTTCATTGATATTGACAAAAAATTGAAAAATGAGCACAGAATTTACTTTTGAAACAATGTTGACGTTGATTATTTTTTTTTTTTTGGAAAAAAAATGGTTGTTTCCACAATATTTTGAAAAACTTGGTGAGTTTGTTTTTAGCAGGCTGATTTTTAGGTGTTTTTTTTTTCTGCTGATTTCTCAGACGGAGATTGACCTGTTGATTATTCGTTGATTTTTGCCACACTAAGATTGACCAGGAGACCCATTTTCCTGTGTTTTCTACACAAGAAGAGGCTCTCTACCATGGCTGCTGCTCTGAGATTTTGCTTTGTTTTAGCGTTGATGTCGGCATGGGTAAGCACGAGAGCAAGTGCTCATGGATTATTAAGGCCTGATCACTATCAATGGATATGTCCATAGGCTGAAGCCATTGTTTTAGCTAGAGTTCAAAGAGCCGTAGCTCAGGAGACATGCATGGATCGCTCTCTTCTTCATTTGCATTTTCATGACTTGTTTGTCAATGTAAGTAACTCAAGCTATATGCAGATTTTCATAAGTACTATTCAAAGTTAAATTGATTGATTTTTTTTTTCAATGTTCTAAAAAATAATGCTTAAATTTTGATTTTTAAGAAACTTCTCTCACTCCTAGGTATTAAGGGTTCAATGTAAGGTTGTTAATAGCTAGTAACACCAAAAGATTTGGTATACAGTCACCTCTCCTTCCCAAACATTACGCGTTAACAAAAAAAAACAATCACCAATGAAACTATCCTTGGAAGCTTATATATATATATATATATTGTCTGGACCGTTGTATATTTCTCGAACAAAGTATATTTCAATTTTCGTTTGCTTATTTGGTTTATTTCTAGGTTGAATCTAACTTTTCAAGTTTTTTTTTTTTTTTTTGATATTGACTTTAGGCTCTAACTCGACCAATTTTGCGCATTTCAATCTTCAACCTTGTAATTTTGTTTTTAAAACTATTTTACATGAAACATAGGATATTTACTGTTAAATAAACTCATGGATTTCACTTGTTTTACTTTGGTAAATTTGTTTTTACATTTTCAATATGTATTTCTTTTACATTTATATTTGTGTTAAAATTTCTGTGTTTGGTTTGCAGGTTAGGTGGAGCTGGAGTTGGAGTTGGGAACTTGGCCCTTAAGGCTCCAGATTGTGAACGAGGTGCTCTGATACCATGTGTAGTGTCCATTTTAATTTAACATCAAATAATTAATCAAACATAAACTGTAACAGTAATATCTACTTGATTTCAGTGAGTCAGTAATTTCTTATAAACTCAGCACATACGCATATAAATTTATCATAACGAATAATGATTCCATAACAAAAATAAAATAAATACTTAATTTAAATTACCTTGGTCTGATGCTAACCCTCCGCTTTCCACTTGCCTTGTTGACCATTGCTGAACTGTGTAAACACTGCCCAAACCTTGTTCCACCTTGCCAATTAGGACAACTTCCTAGCTCCAGGATATCATATGGATATGCTGGCCCCCGTGCCCAAAATCTCCAGCAAACCGGTGCATGTACTGATCCAATCCGACTACATAACTCAACTCTCCTCTATGCAATCCAAGAGAAACCTCCCCTCAAATTCCCCTAGAATGGTAATGCCCCCTTCGTAAAAGAATGCCTTCCACCATAAGGCTCTCCCCATCATATTTCCCCTTCACTGACTTCCCCCTCCTTCATTACTTTCCTTATCCATTTATTGATTATCTCATCCTTTCGTAGTTAATGCCCCTTATCCCATTATTCATTATTTTATCCTTATATTTAATGTCCTATCCCTTCCCGAATACGTAAGCTTTAATTTAACAATATAATTTATTAACCCCCTTTAATTCTTTACTTAATTAATTAATGAGTCAATTAATAATTAATTAATCCTTGACAGTCATGAACAAGTAAGTAATAATAATTAATTAGTTAATGTTATTTAGGAAATAATTATTGTTTAGCTAACTTTTAGGATAGTTATATCATTAAATTAGTTATAATTAATAATCCTATACATCTATTTAAGCAGGGTCATTACATTTGGGTTGAACAATCTTATGCGCGTGCAATATCTATAGCAAGATCGGAATATCTCAAGTTGATGTTTCAATCCATGCTGAGCTCCTTTTTTTTTTCAATTAGGGAATCGAGAAAATGTAGATAACATACCATAAATGTATAGTTGGAGACAAATTTTTATTTTATTCAGGAACTTGAAAGAAAATTGTAGAAATCCTATCATGGCTAAATAGTTGAAAAACAATTGTCAAACTTGGGTACCCAAAAAATGTGTAGTATCCTCCATCAAAGAAACAACCACCCACCATGTTTTTTCGTTTCTTTTATTTGCACACCAAAACAAATATTAAAAATCCTCATTGGGAGACACAAGAAAACATCAAAATAATAACATTGATTACATTTGTAATTAGATTCTCAGGTACTCGAGTCCAACGAACATTCATCTGGGTGTTGAAAAAATATTGTAGAGACACACTGCAAAATTCTTACTGGGATATGCAAGAAAACATCAAAACAACAACATCGATTGCATTTGTAATTAGATTATCAAGTACTTGAGTCCAACGAACATTCATCTGGGTGTTTAAGAAATATTACAGGGACACATGAGATATTTTTGTTTCCTTCCAAAGATTGATATGTTTTTGTTTTTTTTTCTTCAATCGATATTCAATATTGCATTGTCCTCATTTAAGGTAAATTTGTTGTGTATCTAAAAGTCATGCATCATGTAGAAATTGCTTTCCTTTTTTGTAGTTATGCTTCATACAACATTTCTGCCAACCCAGGAAGCACATCTTGTAACATAGGCTACCTAATTGTACAATGCACGGTTGTGTTTCCCACGGTTTAGATGGCAGCATTGAGACAATGTCTATATATATATATGGACATTTTTCACTGCATCGCAGACAATCAATCGTACCATCACTTATCCAAGCAGAAGCATAAGCATGAGAGTTGCATTTCCCACACACAAGCTCAAAGGGTGTCGAGTATGCATTTGTTGCAACCAAAACACCTTCACCCTGGAAACACAAGCATATAAATTAATACAATGAACAATATAATACACAACTGCATCCCCACCCCCCCAAAAAAATAAAAAATAAATAAACAAACTGCATAAATTTAGTGAAGGATATTTGTATGAGAAAAGTGAGGATGATTCTATAGATGTATATACACAACAGTTCTAGAGCTATTTAGCTTCTTTAGATCTTGTACTATGTCAGCTCGCAACTCTGTTACAAATGTTGCTTGGGTTGTACAAAATATCCTTTCTCTAAAATCCCTTTTATTTGTTATATTTTTTAAGAGCATAAGTGGAAATTTCCCTTTATGCAATTGTTATTCCATTGGTGAAAACAAATTTGAATAGGTATCGAACAATTGCAGCTACAACATGGAACAATGCAATATTTGTGTAACTTAACTGAGATACATGCACATAGGAAAGTAAAGGAAAAAACTAGATATGGAGAATGATACCATTGCCTTGTTGTTGTCCGACTCTCCATCCTTTATATGCAGAATATGTTGTGAGACAAGTTTTCTTGCAAGTGTGACAACTACACCAATGGTTCTGATTGGGTGAATTTCATTGCTCTGTGCAATTTGGATGATAGTTGCTTCCGGGACAAAATGATATTCTGAACAAACACCAAGATTTTTTTCCACAATACTTGTTTCGTTCAGTGAAATAATCCGACCACAATCACCACGGTCATATATACTTTTTTGGGATATATATTAAAATTTGTAATGGATATCCCATTACCTGACAATATATTTTCTGCATGTTTCTGGACAAATTGTGTAGGAATAGTCAGTGTGACTATCATCATGGCCTCCTTGTCTGTCATGTCAGCACACATAATGGATCTAGTTTTGTTTTCCTTGTCCAAGTAGGTGCTATAGACGACCGTTATGTCCCTGATGAACACTTGTCCATTTCGATGGCTGTTCAAGACCTCTATTGATAGTACTTTGGGTGTTACAAGTCTAGACCTAGTGAAAATTTTTGAACAGGAAAAGTAAAGTGAATGGTAGTGTGATTTTTTTTTTGTTTTCTTTTTTTCCTGGCATAAATTTACAAGTAGACACATAGCTTCGATGAACTATGGACCCATATTTTTGCAACCACACATATTAGTTTGCATAACCTACTCTATGTTCGACGTATCACTTGTACTTGTTGATACTTCTTGTGAATTGTAAAGCATGTATTGCAGATGACATCATCATATTCACCATGCCATAGATGAATAAATAGTCAAGGATATTTGTTTGGTAAACATACTAGGAACAAAATATATTCATATTTACCTTTGGCCTTGTCGCTATGTTGATGTTTGGGATGACTAACTTCTCATGGCCATTTCAGTAGTCCAACTTTTTCTAATAAAAGCATGTGTAGATGAACATCAGAAGGACTAAACAAGCATATGCATTGTATATTGTCCATACTAGTTCTTAACGTCACATGTAGGGTGGAAGGAGATGGAGTACAAAGTAGGGTGTTAAAGGATACTCAAGAAAAATAAGAACCTAAGGGTTGAATTGTATACCTCTTATTTTTTGACTGGAAAAATGTGTAACAGTAAATAGGGTGTGATGGCGGGGCATGATGGTGAATTTGTATATCGCGGAACCCCGGAAGCCAGGGGAGGTATTTTGAACTCGCCATCCCGACACCCACAATTGACAAAGTGGGTAAGTATGGAATAAGGTAGAAGTGTGACCATAAATGTGAACCTGTGAGTCCTCCAACCCACGCACCAAGGCATTTTCTGAAATGCCACTAAGTAGAGAAATTAGAAAGAAAAAAGGATAATAGAAAATGGAAAAAGTAGAAATGGGGAGGGAACAAAGGCCCATTGCTTCCAACTCATCGTCTTCTTGTCTAATATTATATGCCCCCACCCACTTTGTATATTTAATTTACTAGCACAATTGGTATACATTTTTGAATATTGTACTACCGAACCCTCTGTTGTTACATAGAAGAATTTATCTTCCTGTCCAACCAACCTGTTTATTTCAAGGTAGAAATGTTGAATATACAATGGACATGAAGGAAAGTTAGTATGAAGAAAGACATGTAAAAGAAAGAAAAAATGTTCTATTTATTTCAATGTAACAACAAACAGAATACAATTCACATGAGAATAAGCAGAAAGATACATAGCATATACATACAGAAAAAATAAAAGGAGAAAAGCAGTGGAACAAGAACAACAAATACACAGACAATAACTAAAATACTCAACACTGGAATATGAAATAAGAGTACAGATATTCACCTGTGTAACTCCTTGTCTACATTCATGCGAAAGAGTCCATTTTCCTCTCCAGACATTCTGTTTGTTTAAATGTAGCAATGCAAGAAAAATACAATGGACACCAAGGAAGTTAGTATGCACGAAGACATGTAATGAAGATACATTATTATGTAGGAAGGCACACAACATCTACATACAATAAACTAGGTGGACACACATACATACAATAAATGAAATACAAAACAACTGAATATGAAATAATAGTACAAGCATGTACCTTTGTATCTCCTCTTCCACCACTACAGTCAAGACTCCATCGTTTTATGCAACTATTATGTTTGTTTGAATGTGGGAACACAAAAAACACAATCAACATGAATGGAAGCTAGTATGCACCAGAGAACAAGTAATATGTACATATAGTATATGAGAATCAATGAATAGAATAAAAGATAGGAAGAAACATGAACCTTTTCTTTTCTCCATCCATGGTTGTAAATATATAAAGTTTTCCCCTACCCAAAATATATTACAAGCCACAAAATATTAAGAAAGTGCATTGCCATAGCTAAATGATTTTGGTTTTTTGTGGGAAAGTACCCAGATATGCTTCCAGACATGGAAATATATTTTTTCACTCTCTTTGTTTTACATACCATATCTTAAGTACAAGAAAAATTGTATCGTGGTAACACCAGTCTGTGTAGAGGATACAGAACATGTATTGTGATATGGGAAAATTCCACCATACATGGTTTATAAGTGCAGCTTTCACATGTTTTATTTTAATTAAAAAACATCAGATACTGCAATTGCACATGTAGTTGTCCAATTATTTTTTATGGCACTATTTTCTATCATGTCAACACTAAAGTATCAACAAAAGTTTATAGCAGAATAGATCTCGACCTCTCCAGAGATGACAAATAACACAACCTCATGTCCACTCATGGGTACAGGGTCTGAACATCGTAAAGTTCCCAAATAATAATAATAATAATAATAATAATAATAATAATAATAATAAAACAACTCCAAGTGTCGGTGCAGGACCCCAACCCTGCAAAGATGAAGTAAACAAAGAAAAAAACAAGCACCAAACCGGCGAGAAAGCACAAACAGGACCAACTGCAGCCCTAGGGCCCAAAATCGTAAAATTCAACCAAACCAAAAAAACCATCAATCGACAAACCAACGAACAAGAAAGAACCACCAAACCAATAAACAACATATGTATCTCCAACGATTACGAAACTGCAGTGGAAGCACATAAGGAACCAGAAACATACGATGAGCATGCTAGTAGAAATAAGCAAAAATTATTACTTTCAAACTGCAAACACTGAACAAGAAAGAAGAAATAGAAAATGAAATTATCGCATGGAAACTTACTCTGAAATGATGAAAGAGAGAAGCATAGGTTGAATTGTGAACCAAACAACAACAACAAGAAGAAGCAATAGACGAACCAATGAAGAAGAAGCACTCAGAGAACCAACAAACAATGTATGTAGCTTCAACGATGATGAAATTACATTCTAATCCTAGAAGAAGTATGAAACATACAATTCCTATTCAACTGGCGGTGGACAACAATATTGTCCAAATTCACTGCGACATTGTTTGGAAACTTTATAGGAAAAATGTACTCCGATAATCCTATTTAGATAAACATTTAAGGATGTCAGCATGTCTAAGGGCCTCGCGGTATGAAAACATTTAAGCTGTCAGGCCTATTTGAGGACCTCGTTGTTGGGTATGTGTTATATTCTTTGCACGA